>VMDO01012184.1:0-17309 GCA_007922755.1 Pedetes capensis | reverse complement strand
GGGGCTACAGCTGCAGGCTATTTTCATTAAGAAATGTCTTAATCTCTCCCACATTATCCTTTCAACTTATTGTGCCTTATATCTTTCTTTTTACCTTAATTGTCAAACTAGATCTTTCCTTTGATGTGCTTCCATCTCATACTTTGAGTCTATAAAAAGGTACCTTCTTCTACTCAGTTGTACATGAGAGCATAAGCCATCTTACTCCTTTTAGTGTAATATATTTATTTTCCAAACAAAGCAAGTTGATCTATTCATCCATATTTGGACTCCCACTCTGCTTGAAGAATAGAACACTCAGCCATGAAAAATGCAAATATATGTAATTGCTGAGCTTCATTTTCAAAGAGCTATGTAGTTGAGAAGACAATATATTAAGCTCTCCAAAATAATGAGGAGTACTTCATAATGGTGTGGGGAATCATTATCATTCACCACATAAGAGGAAAATGAAAGACAATTGACCATGAATTGGAGTGTTCAGGGAAAACTTGATGAAAGACATGGAACTTGAGTATAATTCCATAGATGGGTTGGATTTAGAGTCACGTTCTACTGGTTACTTCATATGGAGAGCTCCTCTTTTCTCTTTACCCCTTCTCCCAGATCATTGCTCCCATTCCCATGGCTTTACCTCCCATCTATATGCTGATGACTCAGCTTTTCCATTCAACTCTGATTTATTCTATCTGATTTATAAACACAGTCATGTACTATATCCATTTCTCACATCTCCATTAGTTTTTGTTTCTCTTCTGTTATTCTTGCTAGGTAATTGTAGGTTGCTCTGTCTTCTACTCTTACTCTAACCAGGTCTATATTTGTTACATTACCTTCACTTTCAAGTCCTTCTTTAAGACTTACAAAACATGTCCTTTTCATTACTGAACTATTATTCTTATCTATGTTCTTCTAGTCTTTAGTCTGTGTTTGTCTCTATCACATCCTTCACAAAGGAAAATGTTTTTTATGCTTTATGAAATCTATTCTCCTGAAAGTGTCACTTTCAGATGATTAGTCCTATCACTGCTCACAATAACATACTAGCCAGTTAGTGTTTCACTTTTCTTTCCATATTCAATATAAATCTAGGGTTTGTGGTTGTATTCAAGATTCTGTATGATTTCTACAATGGTCTTTTATATTATTTTTCTTAGAAATCATGACAACTGTTGATATTATTTTATTTATTCCACTCTAAATATTAAATGCCTTATTGCCATTAAAAATACATACATACAAGCTTCAGCTAGTAGCACTCTTAGATCTTCCTAAGGGCTAAAGTTTTAAAAAGTCTATCAATGTGACATATCAGAAGACCATGGACTTGACCCTCAAATACTTGGGGAGCTCCTGATAAAATTATGACATAAGAAAAAGAGAGATGAGGCAGGCACACTGGCTCATGCCTGGAATCTCAGCAATTCAGGAGGCAGGGGCAGGAGTGTCCCAAGTTCAAGGCCCCAGAGACAGCCTGCATAACTTAGTGAGACCCTGTCTCAAGATACAAAATTTTTAGAAAATGGGCTGGAGGTACATGCAGCCCAGTGGTAGAGCACTTGCAAAATATCTGCGAGACTCTGGGTTCAATACCCAAGTACTGAGAGACAGGGAGAGAGAGGGGGAGAAAGGAAGAAAGGGAGAGAGACGGGGGGCGCGCAGGAGAGACGAACTTATAACTTGAAGTACCTTGGCTTGGACTTAGTATTTTTATTTTAAATTTTACAATAAAAATAATTCAGCTTTCCAAAAATAAATGAGCTTTTAACAAAAATTTCAGAGTATTCTCCCTTCACTTGAGTTCTCTATGTCTGTGCAAACATTTTAAGTTTAATAAACATTATATACATTGTTTCCTGGAAAAACAAATTTATTGCATTTGTTGCTTGCCCTATGCAAAGAAGTTGCCATTAACTTCTGTGGGTGGGAGTTTACATCTTTATTAGTATCTGTGTGGGCTGATATTCTTGTAGTTTTATTTATCTCCTTAACAATCAGATTCCACTGAGGACATAATTTAGTTTGTACAAGGAATTTGACCTCATAGAAATGGAAGCTTGATTGAGGCTTGTTTAAAATTTATACTTCTCTTTCTGAATTTTGAATGTGTGCTCCCTTTTACTTAACCCAACAATGAGGGCTTGGCTGTTCTCAATCACTGTTATATTTAATTATAACTGTTGCACCTAGAGGTATATCATATTAGATATTTGTGCAGCATCATTTATGTTACCTTTTCCATCCAGCCTCAAACTCAGCTTGTGGTTTTTTTGAGGAGAATAGCTGAATGAAAATTCCATCATCTAAGCTGATTCCTTTTTCACAACATTCACACAACTTACAACTCACCAGATACCCGATACCATAGAGTGAATAGTCATCTTTACACAATTTGTAGAGAGAAAGTCCAACTTCTACTTAAATAAGTTGATTTATGTGATAATTTGTTCTTTTTCTCAAGTTGGATATCATTCCAGTTTGTTGATCTTCACAGTGATTTCAGTGTATGGGATGGTATCTGAGCAAACCTTTATAAACTGTGAAGCATAGAAGTTGATCTTGCTATCATGGGGATGCAAGGTATGTAGCCTGCTATATCCCAGAGACTGCTCCTCAGTGAAGTCAGGGGCTTTGATGGCAATGAAAAAACAAAGCACTGAGTTAGAAGAGCTTACAACCATTTCATGGCTAATTCACCTTCTATATCTGTCTGATCACAGAACTCATTTAGCATCTGCCCTCAGTCCATTTCTTTTTTTCTCTCCTCTCACTTCAGGATTCTATCATCTGGTTGGCTTCTGACTTGGAGCATTTTATTAGTGAATTTCTTTACAATAAGAGAAGTGGCAAAGGTGTTGTATTTAGATACCAAAAGAAAACCACTGCATCCATACATAATTGCATAAGGAAATGTAATGTGTGTGTGTGTGTGTGTGTGTGTGTGTGTAGTACATCATTGGGCACTGTGAAAAAGTGTGGCATGGTAAATGCACATGGCTTAATTAGGAAGGATTTCTTTTTGAAGAAAGACTCTTGTGCTGAGTTTTTAAAGGTCTAAAGAAAGTGTTGTAATAGAGAGAGAGAGAGAGAGAGAAGGAGAGAGAGAGATTTGTTAGCGATATGAATCAATTTGAAGAAGATGATGGGTGGGAGAGAGCAAGTAACTTTTCCTCATTAAAGCTGAGATTGAATCAAGTAGTCATATATAAAATAAATACAACGAACCTCGTGAGATAAAGGGCAGAAATGTTACAAAGTTATAGATGATCAGAGGCAAGTGCTTACATACCATCAAAAAGAAAATCTATAGATTAAATTCATTATCCTACCTAGGATGGTCTTCTTGTTTGTTGTTGAGTGCCATCGAGTCGGATCCAACTCAGCAACCATGTGTACAATAGAACAAACCCTACTGGGCACTGTGCCATGCACATGATCATTTTATGTTTGAGCCCAGTGTTGCAGCCACTGTGTTTCTTCTCATTTTGAGTTGGGCCACATCAGCAAAAGGAGGGTTCCAGAGGTTTACTCCATCCCCATTCTTAAAGTTGACTCTACTTTGAGGAGGCAACTCTTCCCCAGTTATCTTTTGAATCACTTCCAGCCTGGCAGGCTCATTTTCCAGCACTATATTTGACAGTGCTTCTCTGCTATTCATAGGGTCTTCAATGACTGATTGTTTTGAGAGTGGGCTGCCGGATCCTTCTCCCTAGTCTGTCTTAGTCTGGAGGCTCATCTGAAACCTGTGCACCATGGGTGGCCCTACTAGTATCTAAAATACCAGTGGCCTAGCTTTCAGTATCACAGCACCACACAAACCCCCACAGCAAGTCAAGCTGACAGACATATCAGGAAGATGCTGTTAAGCTACAGAAAATGTATTCCTGGACACCAACCAAGAAGCATGTAGGCTTTTTGAAAAAGAGTAATGGGACCAGATAATATCAATCCAAAGAAACTTATGTAAGTTTCTATTACAGCCTCTTTTGATTTTGTATCTCAGTTGCTTTTGTGAGAATTTGTTATTTATAAAACATTTATTTATTAAAGCATTTTCACAAACACTAAGTTTTTTCTTAATAAGGACTCTATGAAATAATAAAAATGAATATGCACATTTAAAAGACCAGGGCCTAGAGAGATACAATTGATGGTAGGGTTCCAATTAGAATCTTTCTCTTGGATTCCAAGGATAAACAGCCATTAAGAATCCCTGGGATGTATAATACTCCCTAACTTCCTCTCCTAGTAGATGCCAAACACCAATGCTACTATAGGTATCATAAGCAGAAACTAAGAACACAAACAACAACCTACGTTAGTATGATGCACAGTTTGGGAATTCCTATTCAGAATAATGCTTGAGTAGTTTCCTTACATTCCACTGGGTTTTTTAGCATGCAAACACAATAAAGAAAGTGGTTATAAAAGAGAGGAGGAGAAGGGAGATTGGGAGTATTTTAGGGTGAACTGAGATCCAATATTCTCAGAATTCTAAATTGCACACTGGGAATCTCATTCCAAACGCAAAGTCAGTATAAAGCAGGTTTTTTTTTCCACATCTCAAAGCCAAGCTGGTTGGCTCCACATGAAGTATTCAAGACAGAACTTCTCCAAAAAGATAATTAGGAGAACCAAAGTCAACTAGTTCTTAAAATGAAGTATTTATATGTGTGAGGTGCAAGAGCCTTTGCATTGTGGCATAACCAGCCTTTCTTTACTCAGGCTGATTCCAAGGAGAGAAAAGAAATACCATCCCATTAGTATGATCTTAGGGAAACTTTTCAGTTAGGCAACTTTGTGTACATTTATATGGCAAATTTTTCAAGTCTTCTTGACTACAGAAATGAGGTTTAGAGGGGTCGTTTTTTCACGTGGCTCAAGACAAGGAACTTTGTGTCATCTGAGATTCTTTCTACTGACTGTAGTTTAGGAAGACCTGCATTGAACAAATAATAAACATAACACTGTGCAATGTTTTGTTTCCCAATTTGTCCATATATCTCATTGTCCTATTTCTAGGCTATTTCACAAATATCAATTACTGTAGTCCATGCAAGTCTGAATTTAGTTTTTTATGGAAATTAATAAATGATGCACCTCAGATGTTTTCAGGGAGTTTATGTGTTTGTGTAAGATAAAAATGGATGCACATCATGAACATACACAAACTTGTTCTCTGAAAATCTGTATTTGCCCCAGAGAGTTGAAAATAAATGTTAATTTGTTTACTAGTATACTGTTTTTCTAACCTTATTCAAAGTAGGAAAGTTGTTTAGGCAGAAAGCAGTATTGAATCATTACTCCCCTAAATCTGAACATGGTACCTGAGATTGTTCTCTTGTAACTGTTGACCGATATCCTGCCCACCTATGGGTGAGTTTGCTATTATTAACCTTCTGACTTGGCTTCACTTGTGTCACCTCTGTCTGACTCCTACCTCAGTCAGATTTACTAGCTACAAGCAGCAGCACTCTGTCCATCAAATCTGTCACCAAGAGCAATAGCCAAGATGTTAGAGGTGTCCTTCACTTTTAATTCCCCAATTATGGTCTGGCATTCAGTAGCTATACATTTCCACAGACAGTTTTTTCCTTTGAAAAAGCAAAGCTAATAATATGAAATAATTGAGCTTATAGAAAAATTATGACTTAAGAGAGCTATTTGTACAAAAGCCTACCATTTTAATTCTGATAGTATAATGCAATTGAAATGACTTTTCAATGGCTTGAAACAGATATTGTGAAATAATTTTGTGGCATACAGATCCCTTTGTTAAGGCAAAAGTAACAAAAATACATCCAGCAGAGATTCTGTACACATATAATACAAAGACATATGTGTAGTTTAAGTTTGGATATACACACATATAGTAGTTTGTCTTTAAATTTGCCACATTCCCTACCACTCCCTAATCTTCTAGTCTCACTGGTCATACATTTGTATTATTTGGTTGCTGTTCCCTGAGAAAGGGAAATGATGGAAAAATGATCAAGTATTTACCTGTCGGTGCTGGGGTTTACCTCAGTTGGTAGACGGCTGCTCTGCGCTTTCTGAGGCCCTGGGTCTGGTCCCTAGCCCCACAAAAACAGAAGAACCTGGCAGCCCACTCCTGAAATAATTCTCAAACAATCTGCCATTGAAAACCCTATGAATAGTAGAGAATCACTGACATAGTGCACGGCATAACATAGTGTCGGGTAGGGTTTCATTCTGTTGTGCAGAGGGTCACTGTGAGTTGTACAAACCCAGTTCCACAGCACATAACAACATTAATAATTTATCTTTCGGATTCTATAGTAGGAAAATTCCATATATTATCTTCTTTAAGCGTCATAAAACTCTGTGAATCAGGAATTATAATCACCATTTTAGAAATAAGAAAATGAGTCTCTGTGATCCTAGTAAACTGGCCCAATGTTGAACTAAGTAGAAACATTGGGATTCAAATAAAAAAATCTTTGTTTGATATTTTTAGTTTGTTTGAATAAATAATACATGTAATGGCCCAAAATGAATAAATGGCAAAGAGCATTTCCCGAGTTCTATCCCTCTGCTACCTAATTTCCTTCCCTCAGAAATAACCAGATTCATTGGTTTCTTCTATATTTTTTTAGAAATATGTTTTTATGCACAACAAGCAAAAGAACAAGATCCTATATTTATTCCTGTAGGGCTTTCTTGTTTTCATTTATTTTGTTTTTAAATAGTTGTATAGTAGTCATTTTAAAATAGTTGCAACCAGGCACTGTGGTACATGTTAATCCCAGCAACTTTAGAGACTAAGGCAGGAAAATCACAGATTTGAAGCCAGAGGCAGCTGAGGGGTAGAGTGCTTGCCTAGCATGCACAAGGCCCTAGGTTCAAACCTCCACTAATAGGAGTGGTGTCATTATTACATACTCTATCTAATAAGTTACTTCCAATGTTCTGCTGGTAAACTTTTATTACAATCAATAACCTAGTATGTAAGTCATTTCAAACACATATGAGAATTCAACTATTTTTCAAATGTCAACTTTGTTGACATTTGTGAGTAGATCATCCTTTCCCTTCTAATATGAAGTATTGCTTTTGTCATATACTAAATTACATTTTGTATTTGAAAATTCAACTCTTCCTTATTCTGTTTTATCTAATATACCATCCCACTAATAATAACACCCCATAAATATATTGCTAGAGCTTCTTAGAAGGATATCTATTAATTTCAGTTCTGACTCACATTTCTCATCTCTGATTAGATAAACTTCAATTGCTGTGGGTAATATTTTATTTTAATTAAACTGTTTTTTGCTTGGTAAGATGTCTGAAGCATATCAATTAGCCAATTATTTCTGATCAGTGAGATACTTCTTTGGCTCCATTTCCACCAAAGGACATCCTTTCCCACAAAAGGCCATCTCTTAGGATTACAGAAGCAGAGGCATTGCTGTGTCCTAAGGGACTGATTCCTTGAGGCAATTGTGAGGATTAAGTGAGTTTGCACTTGTGAAATTCAATGAATGTTAAGTGGCCTGGAGAAATCACGCCACACGTAAAAGAGACCCAGCACACTACAGTGACTGCATGTACAGACTCTGGGTATGTAGACTATGGCTTTGTAGCTCATCACTCTCACCTCCTAGCTGTGTAAATTTTGGCAGATTTCTTTGATTTGTGCTTCAATTTCTTCATCTATGAAAATGGCAATTATAATTAACAGAGCATAGGTAGCTATCAGCTTATTCTGTGCTTTGGGATGAATCTGGAAAAAGTATATACCATCACTTGGATCTGGAATGTCCCCCAAAGGCCACATGTTAAGGCTTCATCCCAAGCTTGGTGCTATTGGGAGATGGTGGTAACTTTAAAAGGTAGGGTCTAGTGAGTGTGGTTCAGACACTGGGGAAGGGTCCTTGAGGGGAATAGTGGGACCCAAGCCCCTCCATTTCCTCTGTCTTTTGCTTCCAGCCAGGAAGTGAGCAATTTTGCTCTACCATGCACTCCCTGCTGTGATTTGCTTCCTTGCCACAGGCCTAAAGCAACAAGGCCAGTCACTCATGGAACCTCTGAAACTATAAGCCCAAACAACCTTTTTCTCTTTACAAACTGATCATTTCACGAATTTGCAACAATAATGGAAGCTGACTAACATAGTATACCATCTGTACAGATGTCCTTCATTTTGCTACCTAACACTATGTTTACATGAGGAAAAAGGAACCCTTTTTCTCCCCAGGCCAGGACACAGAGCAAGATGCAATGAGTAACAGCTGGATGTCTGCTCCTGCTATCACTCTCTGGCAAGCAAGTCTCCTTGTGCAACCAACCCAACAGTACAATCCAATGCCATAACCCTATTTATACTGTCAGGTTATCATGTGTATGAAATGAGTTAATATCTATAAAACACTTAGAACCATGCCTGCCACACAGGATGCCCTCAGTAAGTACTATTTTCCCACCTAGCCTTTTTCAGAGTTTATTTCCCTGACAAGTTTCCCCACATATTGATTCTAGCATCATTGTCATTTTAAAGAACAAAAGGTAAGTAGAAAACTTTTTCTAATGCCTTCTTTATTATACTCACCACCTGTTTTAATTATTTGTAAGGCATTTATACCCAACATAATCCACATAACTTAATTGAATTACCTAGGCATATGGAAACAATACACACAAGCAAACACACACACACACACATTTTTTTCTCCTTTGGAGCAAATTTGAATTAACCAATCGTTGAATCCAGTTGTTGTGAAAATATCTTCTGAATTCCCAGTTTGCATTCACACTCAAAACTGAATGAGGTACTTCCAATGCAGAGTCAAATGGGACAGGGAATTTGTCTTCTTTCCAGAAAAACAAAGTCAGTGATTACAGTACAATGTGGTATATATAATGCTCAACATGGAAAGAGTGCAGAATAAGGACCAATTAAACAGTAGGTCAGGAAATACGTTCTTTAAGCTATAATGCTGAAGTTATTCATAAAGGCACGGAAAAAATCATTTTGAAAAGGGAATTTCATGTAGTTTAAAGGCATAGAGGTGTTAGTAAGTTCCACTTCACTGGGATGGAGGCTTTTGTGTAACAGGGAGGAGGTTATGATTTCGTGGTTGAGACCAGATTGGATCAGAATAAATATTTAGAAGTTGATTCTGTCAGTAAGAGAGAACCATTTAAATAGTTTGCACTGGAAGGTCATGTATCTAAAACCATATTTTAAGGTATAATTTCATGGGTGATGTGAATAAACTAAGTCGGAGCAGAGAAAGGATAGCAGTAGGCCACTCAAGAGATAAGAACTTAAGTAAGAGATATTATAAAGAAGAACATAGTTTGACTTGAAAATTTTACAGGATGATAATGGAACTGCTGACATTTTTAACCTTGAAAGTTAAGCAGATAAATTAAAACCAAGGGATGACATACATTTTTCTTTCATTTTCTGACTTCCATTTAGGGTCTTCTTCGTGAAAAGTTATTTGATTTCTCTTTTAGAAAGAAGCCCTGGCCCTCAGGCCCTGGTGGTCAGGAAGAAACTCACATTTTCTAGGTTTGAACCAAGCAACTTAAAGAAACTGTCTTTTTCTGTAATAGTCTACATCTTTTCATAATTACCTCCTTATCCCTGCCATATGGGATACCTATAAATGTTTGAAGCAGCAATTTCTGTAGAGAACAGCCCAAGGATTTTTCATAATACAATGCATCTGTTAACAGCACACGGCTTGATAAAACATACTGTATAAGGTAAGCCTCGTGCTCTCTGGTCAGGAACACGGCACAAGAGTATATATGTCCATTGCTGTCTTGTAATATAAGTGTCTACATATTAAGATTCATAGGCTAGGAAACCTGCCCTGGTTTCTGATGACTTTCAATGACCTACCTACAGACACCTGCTCATGTCAGGACAAATTGGGTTAGCTCATTAGTGCCATATGTGTGTGCATGGGAAGCCTAGATTCACTGAATTTTATTGGATTAACACTGAGGACACTGGAAAAAAGTCTTTTTTTTTTCTTGATAAACTTATTGTATTTTCTCCAGGTTAACTAGTATTTTGGATATGTTACAATAAGTAATTTTTCTAATTACTATCTGAAAAAATAAGAAGAAAACTGACCATAAAACCAAAGTTATATAATATGTACTATGAAAGTACTATAGAATTGATAAAATTATTCCTGGAGGTTCATAGTAATGGGATTAAATGCTTAAAATAAAACACATGAGCCGGGCACAGTGGAGCATACCTGTAATCCCAGCAACTCAGGAGGTAGTGGCAGAAGGATCGCAAGTTTGAGACCAGAAGCAGTCTGCACAATTTAGGGAGACCCTGTCTCAAAAACTGAAAAAATGGGCTGAGGGTACAGTTTAGTGGTATAGCACTTGCAAAGCAAGCAAGCAGAAGGCCCTGAGTTCAAGTACCCTAAGTACTGCAAAATAATAATAATAATAATAATTTACCTCTAGCTCATCATCAGTTATTTCTTAAAACTGCACTGTGTTGTTGTCAGTAGGTGCCATTGAGTTGGGGTCTGACTCATAGCCACCCTATGTACAACAAACAGTGTTTGTTGTCATTGTTCAGAGTTGTCAGTGCTTCTCTGTTATTCATAGGGTTTTCAATGGTGGATTGATTTTTGGGAGTGGGTTGCTGGGTCCTTCTCCCAAGCCTACAGTATCTGGTGTTCCCAAGCGGTCTCCTATCCAAGTACTAACCAGGCCCGACCCTGCTTAGCTTCCAAGATCTGATGGGATCAGATGCCACAGTGGTACAGCTGCACTGGGTAGTATGGTCATTTGAAAAGTTTAGGAACCATCCTGAATGACTAACATAGTTACTGAAGAAAATGTTTTCTTTTTAATGTATTCTGAAAAGAATCAGATTCTTATTTCATTTTGTGAAAGATACACTTAACCAAGGATGTAAACGTAAACTATGCATTCTATGTGTGCATTAACATACACAGAATAATTTTTTCTAGAATCTGGTCTAGGACTGCAGGTGTAGCTCAGAGCATTGTCTAATATAGGCCGTGAGATTAATGTCTAATAGGCCATGAGATTAATCTCCAGCACTGTGAAGAAAAAGTCATCTGGCCTGTAAACAAATATTGGTTATTTTTTTTTCCTGTGCTCTTAAAAATAAGTTAAAAGAACAGTTTTGAACCATATTTTCTCCTGATGCCTGGGGAGTTTCAAGCTTCAGTTTGCAGGGCCAGATGAGAACCTCAGGAAGGATGCTAAGAAATGACTACAGGCATAGGGTGAATACAAGCAGGATTTGTTGTTGTTTGTTAGGTGCCATCATGTCCGACTTATAGCAATCCTATGTACAACAGAATGAAACATTCCCCAATGCTGTGCCATGCCTAGCACTATGTCAGTGCTTCTCTGCTATTCATAAGATTTTCAATGGCAGATTATTTTGGGATTGTTTTCAGGAGTGGGCTGCCAGGGCCTTCTCCCATACTTGCAGTGTTGGGGCCTCAGAGCAAGTTACCATTTGAGCTAAACCCAGTGCTATAGTAAAGCCAGGTAAGTTGTTGTTGTTGTGGTTGTTGTTGTTAGGTGCCATTGAGTCAGGGCCAATTCTTAGCAACCCTACGTACAACAGAATGAAACACTACCCAGCACTGTGCTATGCCTGGCACTATGTCAGTGCTTTTCTGCTATTCATAGGGTGTTCAGTGACTGATTGTTTCAGGAAAGAGGACTGCCAGGTCCATCTCCCATTATAGGCAGGAGGGTCAATAATAAAAGCCAGAAGGGGACAAGACTTTCAAAAGTAATAATTCATCAATATTGGTTTGGTGAGTGCTATAGTAAAGCCAGGTAAGATGAATTAGAAACTGTCCAGTGAATTTTGCAACAAGGAAGTTATTAGTAAATTTTGCAAGTGGGAATTCTTAGTGTCAGGGAGTAGAAGCTAAATTGAAGTGAGTTGACGCATGAGTAGAAGGATTAACAAGAAGGATGTATTAGTAGGTTCTGGTGAAACAAAGCATTTCTGGCATATCCTTGCCCCAAAGGATGATGGTGCTGGTGATGATAACAGATGACGATGATGATGACGACATTTAGCATTTCCTGAGCATCTCCAGTAATTCAGACACTGTGGTAAGATGTTACATATATTATCTTGTACAGCCTGCACAGAAATCTTTTTTACATATAAATGAGACTTTGATAAGTTATCTCACTCTTGTTCATCTCTCCTCCCACACTTCCTTTCTCCTTTCCTTCCTTCCTACTATCCTATTATCTTTAGGAAATATTTATTCAGTTCTGTTTAGTTTCTAGGACTTTTGCCCTATGCAAGAAATACAACATTGACTAAAAAACTACTTAGTATGTATAGTAGACATAAGAAACAACAGCAGTCTTTATTCTTCCTGGCTTCCTGAATGAAAGCCTTTCCTTGTTTATTTTCAGTTTCTCTAGCATGTCACTTTCTCCATATATACCACTTCTGCTTGGCAGAGGGAGTTTCCCAGAATGCAATTCTTGCCTCTTTGCTCTCCCCTTTATGTGGTAAGACCTCACATAATAGCATCCTCTCTAGCATGTCTAATTTTCTATGACGCCTACACTATTGATGTGTATTTTTCCTTCCCTACTAAAGCCACTTTGCTGAATATATAGAGCCATAGAGTGTTCCCGATTAGAACATACACAAATGAAAATGGTAAAGGCAAGGTTTTTGCAATAATCTCCCTCTGGTTTGGTTCTAATATCCCACCCCAGGAATTTCAGAAATTTCTTTAAATACTGCTCTCTTTAATTTGCAAAACTTGTTCTAAAATCTTCTCACTTTCTTGGCTGCATATTTTACCTATACTTGTCTTTTCTGTCACAGGCAGCCCTCAGCAGACACTATAATATTGCAAGTTTCTTTAGCTCCTAGTTTCAGAGTACAACCTTTTTATCCACCCTCAACCAGGATCACAGCATATCTCTGTGGACATAGCCCTGCTCTCTCAGAGCAAACAGTAGCCACAAGAACACAAGACCCTCTGGGTAAAATATACCAAGACCTGTCCTTTTTTTTTTTTTTTTTTCTTTGAAGTTCAAGGAGGGTCCAGCTAAAATTTTTTAAAAGGTACTGTTTTACTCTGGCTGGGGTTTAGCTCAGTTGGTAGAGTACTATTCCACACTCTCTGAGGACTCGGGTTCAATTCTCAGCACTGCAAAAACAGAAGGGCATGGCAATCCATTCCCAAAGCAATTCAAAAACAATCAGCCATTGAAAACCCTATGAGGGTCGCTGTGTTAGACCTGGCTCGATAGCACTTAAAAACAACAGCATTTTACTCTAGCTACAGCTCACCAAGTACTGTACACTTCAATAACCACATCTCTGATTTTAATTCCATCTGTTTCTCAGCTTTAGAAATCTTATAAAAAGTTATAGCCAAGCATCATTTTTGTGTGCTGAATGACGGCAGAATACTGTATGTTCACGTTATATTTGAAATTCTTCCTTCAGCACACCAAAGAGCACATTTTCAGGAACCACACTGTTTTGCCAAGGCAGGAGACTTCATTTCCTTCATCTTTGCATGCTGTGACTTTGAATATGCCTTTGTGCAGCAGCTTTAGTTTTATGCAAATATTCAAGGGAGAGTTTGATTCTGCCTGTTTTGGAAAATATTAATCATTTATTTAATATGCAAATCAGTAAAGGTTTTTAATTACATGTTGGGGAAAAGTTTCTGCTTAAAACCATGTCCATTGATTTACTCTCACTAAATCAGGTATTGAAGTCAGAGACATTTCCTTCAGATTTTTTAGAAGGGGTTATAATTTTTACAGAATTGTGACAACTCTACTAGATATGGCAACCTAGTTTTAATATTAAAATGCCATGAGAATTTGTTTTCTCTCATTGTTACTTCTTACATTATATTTTAAATTCCTTCTCTCAGGTTCTCAAGATCCAGATAACTTAGGCTTATTTCAAAATAGTGATATATTTTCCTTTGTCTCTATTTTTATGCCTTAGTCCTGCTTTTAATTTCAGCACGCTATCTCTTGCCACCTTAACTTGTGGTTTCCATACCTTAATTATTTTATACTGGTTTTTCTCTGATAAATGTCATCTTCTTCCTGGACTTATAGTAAAGATTAAGTAATGCAATACAAGAGAAATTTATAAAGGAAGATGAAAAAATCAATCCGTGTAAATCATGTAGACAAGGCATAACAATATATTTCTTCAAAACTTGCGTTTTAAACATAAGTGCACTATGGGTGCCCTCACCATCCCTGCACCATGGAGTCACCTATTTGATTTCAACCCAAGGAAAATCTCTCAAGCAAAATACTTTGACTATTCTTTGAAGTACTAGAAGTACTTTGTTCTTCCGAAAAACTTGAATCATATCTGTTTGGGAATCAAATTCAAGCTACATTTTAACTATCTACTTTCACATTGAAATCAATTAATTTTCTCTGTTTCTTATATCTCTTCTATGAAATTTTGAAAAGCTCTCAATCCAAAACTAGGAAAAATCTTTGCTGCAGGCTATACTAGTAACATAAAATTATTATACTTAAAACTAGGTAATTAAGAAATTCACATTACACAAAATACGAAAATGCAGAAAATCTGAATAAATCAGATGCTTCCAACCAAGAGCAATAGATTCCCCAACTGTCTCTGTCTCTGACTCTCTCTCTGTCGCTCTCTCTCTGTCTCTCTGTCTCTCTGTCTCTCTGTCTCTCTCTCTCTCTCTCTCACACACACACACACACACACACACACACACACACACACACACACACACACGTACCACCCAGGGTCTTAGAATTTGGTTCCTCTTGTTTTTCTTTCATTTTTAAATTCTCACTCATGAACTTATGCTGTTCACTCAAAGGTAAACCAATAGGAAAATAAACCCTCATTTAGATTGGCTTTATTTATAGAACCATTTGAAGAGTTAGAAACTTTTTAATGAAAGCAAGGAAGATGTGTGTGTGTGTGTGTGTGTCTGTGTGTGTATGTGTGTGTGTGTGTGTGTGTGTGTCTTTGCTTTTTCTCTCCTTTTCTTTTCTGATCATTTTTCTACCTGTTCTCTTTTTATCCCTTTGTTCAGTTTTTCTCTTTTGCAATTTTTTCTCACATCTTTTTCTTTCCTTGTATATTTCATTCTGCGACTGTTCATGCAGCCATTTATCACTTCTACATTCAATGCATATTTGAGTGGCTACAATTTGCTAAGAGATGAACATATTACCTCTTCTAGGTCATTAAAAAATTTCTAACTCTTCAAATGATTCTATAAATAAAGCCAACCTAAATGAGGGTTTATTTTCCTATTGGTTTGCCTTTGAGTGTACAGTACAAGTTCATGAGTGAGAATTTTAAAAAAAGAAAAGAAAAACAAGAGGAATTAAATTCTAAACCCTGTGTGGTGAGAGTGTGTGAGAGAGAGAGAGGGAGAGAAAAGACAAAAGGGGGAGAGAAAAGGAGAGAGAGAGAAAAAAGAAGAGAGAAAGAGAAACAGAGATACCTATGTCATGTCTTTGTAATTTAAATGACATTTTGGGCACATATGTATCAGTAACAACATGAATATCCCTTTAAGCTAAAATTTTCAAATAACTGTCAATTTGAAATGAAGTGACAGACTTGTGAATCATTACCATTTTTCACCTGGGTGTAATAAATATGCAGTTAAATGTGGAATTATTTTACTAATTACTGAGACTAGGAAGCAGATGTGAAGCTTAAAGAACCATTTCACAATGAGTATGCCAAGTAATGATTTGCATGGATCCCTTCACTTCATTGATTCACTCACTCAGATATTTTCCCTGTAAGATACCAGCAAATTGTGTCACTATCCAACCACATTTCAGTTCACTATAGAATTTGCTTCTAGGAATTTCAATATAATTCATTTGAAAGAATAATTGCATGTTATCAAAGTAATTGGTAGAGTAAGAGCCACCTATGTGCAGGGCTCAGACATTATGTGGTTTTTTTTCAGAAAACATTCCAGAACTTCGGCAAAATTAGATGCCTGGGGGAGCATCCCAGTGGATGTCCCTGGAGGAAAAGTAATTCAGGGTTTATGAAATCTATGGCAGTCATTATATCTCCCTTCACCAAGTCAGCTGTGGCTATTCTAAACAAGGATTTGGTTTAGATGTATTTTTTAGTTTATCTTGTCAGCTTAAAGAAATGTAAAATATTCACCTTGTCAAATCTAAAGGTCATACCTAAATGCCATAAGGAATTTAAGAGCACTGAATTGTCTTAAAATCCCTGCCTATTCTTGGAAACATTAGCTTTAAAATAATTGTGTGTAGCATAGGTAAAAAACATTTGAGTAAGAAAAATACATACATAGAAATAAAGTATTCAATTAAGTTTTATGGGATTCATTGCACACTTAATTAAAGTAATTTTATCTCTGCTGCCCACAGTGCTCATTTTAGCAAGAAAATAGAAGAATATTAAATTTGTGGATTATGTCCCATATCAGTATCAGCATACTTTCCAAAATGTATAAGTATGAAGTAATTGGTAGTACCTTTACTCTTAAGAGGTTTAAAATATCTGAACTTTGCATTTATAATTAATTAAAATACTCCATTTTTAGAGCCTTCATAGATGTGACTAGAAAGGGAAATGAGCCTTAACGGTTGAATACAATGTTTTGCTCAGAATTATCTGCTCACCAAAGTTTCTGCAAAGCACATCTAGGTAATAATGAGAAAATGAGGACTGTGCTTCTAACAGGTTTCCCCTGCTGCAGAACATTATGTAACACTTAATGAAATATTTCATATTGATAAAGTTCAAAAATTGCCTTACCATATTACAAAAATTTTAATCATCAATCTGGTATACATTTTTAAAACATAGCAGATTGGTGAAAAGGGAAAAGCAGTTTCTGTGTTTACTGAAATATAAAAATACTCTTAATTATAATTTCACTGTTTAAAAAATGTGAAAGCACTTTGTATGCTCTTTTATCGAACTGAATATCTATTCTCAGTCAATAGCTTCTAAGTTAGACAGTTATAATTTTGACTGCTCTTACACTTGAAATTTTTTTCTTTTATTCGTTTTTTTATGAGAAATTTTTAATGTACATCATAATGCGATTCATTTTGACATGCTTTTCATTGTGACAATTTTCATATATGCAATTTGATAAGCATTATTCATATAGGTTACCCCTTACCCTCCTCTATGTTTCCCCCCTTCCCCCTTCCCATCTAAGTTTCCCATCCAAGTCTTCTCTATCTTTTACTATATAGTATTTTTCTATATGTCCTTGGGTTCCATTTCTGTTTAAGAT
>VMDO01012183.1:34059-63482 GCA_007922755.1 Pedetes capensis | reverse complement strand
TAACTTGGATTGGGTATCAAGCAAAGTGGCTTGATTTTTCTTAATCATTTCTAACTGTGATGACAGAGCAGTTTCCAAATTAGAAACCTTTCTTTCAATTATCTCCAGTGTATTTTTAGTATTTGTCTTTATTTCTCTTAGCATGCTTATAACCATGACTCTGAACTCCGACTCAGAGATCTCTAGTAATTGCGAGTCGCTTGTGTTTGTATGATCTGTGGAGCCTTCAGCTCCATCCTGCCCCCTTGTGGTTTTTGTAATTTTATTTGATTTTTGCATAGTGTGGTCCGGAAAACAGAATCTACCAGTCCGACTCCAGGAGGGGTAAGGGTTAGGGAGGCGATAGATTCTGTTTCTCTTCTGTGGGGTGAGTAAAGGGGGGGGGATCTGGTGATAGAAGAGGTGGAAGGAGGAGGTAGAGGACAGAGGTTAATAGAAATTACTGTCAAAGTTAATATTAAGGTTGAGATTTAAGGGATAAATTATTAGAACAATGACACATGTATAGTTTAAGAAATAGAAAAGGAGGGTAGAAAAAGGGAAGGGAGTAAAAGAAGAAAGGAAGAAAAATATGGAAGAAAAAGAGAAAAATAAAAAGGAAAAAAAAAGAAAGAAAAGAAAGAAAGGGAAAAAAGAGGCAAACCTCACATATGCACTCTCCCAAACACTAATAAAAACACTTGTAGTTGGGTGCGTTGGTGCACACCTGCAATCCCAGAGGCTTGGGGGTCGGAGGTAGGAGGGACACAAGCCCGATTTCTGTGCAACCCAATTAGACCCTGTCTCAAAAAGAAAAAAAAAAGTGGTCCTGGGGTGCAGCGCGGCAGTCCAGCACCTACCAGACAAGCAGGCACAGAGCCCTGAATTCAAACCCCCATAGAAGGAAAGAAAAGAAGAAAAAAAAATTATAGTACTAATAAAATTGAGATAAAAATTTAAAAAAAGTAAAATACAAAGAAAAGAGAAAAAATAGAATAAAATATAAAATTCCAGACCTCACGCATAGACTCTCCCCCATTAACAACTCTTGCAGTCAGGTGCAATGAAGGACGCCTGGAATCCCTGTGACTTGCGGGATGGGGGCAGGAGGGTCTGAAGCCCAAAATCTGTGCAGCCCAACAAGAGCCTATCTCAAAAAGCAAAAAATGTATGGGCTGGGGCCACAGAGTGTCAGTCCAGCTTCCACAAAGGAAGCAGGCTCAAGATCCTGTTAACAGTAAAAACATTATCTTGAGGATGGAGTCTGAACTAAGGGTGCAATGTTCCCAATAGAGCTCAGGGTGGCAGTATTTCCACACAATCTGCAGTAACCATCCGTCTCATTGGGTCCATATAGCCAAGCTCTTCATAACAATCTGGATTTAATTGGGGCCCCAAGTGCCCGAAGAGACTGTTCCACGAAACACTCGGCCACTACTGTACTGTTCGAGAGGCATGGAACCTGTGGGGTCTTCCCTGAAGTTCTCCCTGTCCCACGTAGATCGGGTGCCAATTCCCCAAATCAGAGATTTCGTCCCCACAACCTTGTCCTGTGCTGTAGACATGCTCGGAACTTCGCCAGCGGGAACTGCTCCGCCAGTTTCCGCCGTTAAGGAGCTCCCCCGGCTGCGCACGACTTAGCCGCCTCCACAAGCCCCAGACTTCTCCGCAGCACAGTGGGGTGATTTGGGCTCACCTCTGACGTGTCTGGGATCCGGGCATATGTGTGCCCAATTTTCTGTGGAGTTCGCGACCGTAGGCCTGACCCGCCGCAACAGAAGGGAGGGAGCCGCGTCTTAGCTCTAGACGCAGATCGCTGGCACCGCCTTCCCCCCCCGTTCGCTCCGCGGCCGCTATGGAGGGCGTTTGTGGGCCCCCTCACGGTGACTCACCTAGGATCTGCCGTCTGTGTTCCGCAGGTGTGGTGAGAGTGTGCTGCCAAGGTTGCACTCCGTGTTGGGTCCGGGCCCGTGGGTGCGTGTGCACGAAATCCCCTCCAAGTCTCTGGGATTCTATCCGCTGTCTGTGTGATGGCGAAATGGTGGCAGTCCCGCTGCTGGCCACTGTGTAGCTCCTCTGAAGCCTAATCCTTGATTTCAGTGTACGCCTAGTTTCATTCTCTATTTCTCAAACGAAATTATCTCTGTTTCACTTATTCAATTTGATTTTTAAACCCCTAATCGAGGCTTCTTATTGCTCCGGAACAGAAGGTGTGTGTTATCTGTCCGCCATCTTGTCTCCGCCAATAAAATCTCTTGAATGGTCTTTTTGCTCTGGTCTATTCTGTTTGGGGTTCTCAATGTTTTAGTTGATAGGTATATCATGTATATAAGAACAATACTCATATATTCATTTTGCTGTCTTGAACATAAAGCTCTATGTGGGGTAGATTATGCTGCTCTTACTAGAAATACTGATGGTACTTTAGATATCCATATGGAGATAGCTCAGAAAACCAAAAATCGAACTGCCATATAACTCTGGTATACCACTCCTGGGAATATACCCAAAGAAGGACAAGTCATCATACCACAGAGACACCTGCATCTCCATATTTAATGCAGCACTCTTCACAATAACAAGGGTATGGGACCAGCCAAGATACCCATAAAGAGAAGAGTGGATGAGAAAATCTTCATACATATACACAAAGGACTCTTATCAATAAAAAATGAAATAATGTCATTTGCAGCAAAATAGATGGAACTGGAGAGTATCATCTTAAGTGAATGAACACAGGCTCAAAAAGAGAAATACCATATGTTCTCACTCATATGTAGGAGCTGAATCTTAAAGGAAGAAAAAATATCTATGCATAAGTAGATTTATAAAAATGCACAAACTTAACAAAGAACGGAAACTATAAAGAATAGAAAGAATGAGGTAGGGGACTAGCAAGGAAAGTGAAGATTGTGGAAGGTGGGATGGGGAAGAGAAATAATATAAAAGGATAAAGGGGGAGAAGATAATCTCAATGTAAATTATGAAACTTCATGAATACATGGGAAAAATAGAGGAAAATCACACAAATATGGTATATGAGTTTTACTACATACTAGTCAAAAGATTCCACAAACTTCATAAATTGAGGAAAGCATAAGCAAAAGTGAAGTAATAGTTGCATAATGGAAAAAGCAAATGAGGTATTACTCTGTGCCCCATCATCATTTACCAATAAAGGGGGCAAAAAGAAATCCATGTGATATTGTATAACCAACTGCTTTGATTTATCACAGCTATTATTTGAGACTTAAGAGTTTATTATGTTGCTGAAAAAATGCATATTTTAAAATGGATAATAAAAATAAAGCTTCCAAGTAGCTAGAGCTTAAAGGAAAAGAAAAAAAAGATGCAGCAGCAGCAGAGAAGCTCAGGGCTTGACAGCTGAAGATGAGATGAGGCTGCAAGACCTATGATCATCAGCAGCATAGCACTGGTAACAAAAGTGTAGCAAGAGCTGCCTCCTTGAATATGGCAATGGTGACAATAGCCACAACCCAAAAGGAGGGACTCCTAAGCCCATAAGTGCTGCTTTAGGTAAGCCAAGGTCGGATTCCTCAGGCCGCAACAATAGGTGGCATTGCAGCTCCAAGGTAGGGCTAGATATTGGGATTCCCCAGCTCTAGACATCAGCTGGTGGTGTAGCTTACAGGCAGGACTGAGTATCAGTTTTCCTCAGTCCTAGACAGTGGCCAGTTTTACAGCTCCTGAGTCTAGGGAAGTTGAAAACCTTGGTCCTAAAGACTTCACAGGTCTCTGGAGCTCTTCCAGTAACTAGGGTCTGAATCTCTTTCCTGGCTATATATGGCTATATATGACTTTTTTGTTCTGTTCTTCCTGCCTTGGTCACTCTCTCAAACTGCTCAGTTGCCTTTTATTGCTATAGTCACAGTCCCTGTTTCCATTGTTTGGGAACAATCACAGCCCTTGCACTGCTGCTGTTTGGTTGGTGGTCTTGCAGCCTCACTTCTTCAGCTATAAAGCACCAGTTGCTTTGCTGCTGTCTCTGCCATTCCTTGCCTTTGCTGTCAACACCACTCTGCTATCTCTATTGTTTCTTTCTTTGTGTTACCAGCTCAGCCCACACTTCCAAAAGTAAGCAAAGAGACTTCCCAGGATGCTTTGGATTCTAAGGACCACTTTCCAAGATGCTTCCTATGCCTGGTACACAAAATTGGAGAGGAGAAAGGGTCACATAGGTGATTTTAAAGACCTCAGACTTTATGCTGAGAAAAGAAAGCTGTTGCAAAATTCTCATGGTTCAGAAGTGACTTTATCACTTAGCAACTTAAAACTCTCCAATGGAATCCCAACATATGTTAGAAAATTCCAAACTCAGAGGCTATGATCTGGCCCTGCTTCTTTTTCTGAACTCACCCATCTGCCTTTTATCCTCACATCATCAAACACCCTAATCTCTTTACCATCTTAGGCCTTTGACTTTGCTGGTCCCTTTATCTAAAAATGCTTTCCTCCCTCATTTCTGAATAGCTGCTGTGTGTTCACTGTTCTTATCTTGGTGCAATGTCAATCTGAGAAGCTTTCTGTGATTATAGCGCTTCCAGATATGGGGGGCAGGGAAGGCTGTGACTAACCAGGATGGGTGACAAGTTCATTGTTGAAACTTGGGTGAGGAGTACATGGGACTTTGGGGCCCTTACTGTCTATTGTATGCCTGAAAATTTCCATAATAATAAGCTAAAACAAAATACCCTGAAAAAAAAAAGGCAAAGGTCCCTCAAGAGCGGTCTTTTGTTGGGCTTAATATTGTTAACACTAGGGGGCAGCACAGGCCTGTTTATTAGCCAGGGAAGGGGCCTTTCCATCACTTACAGAAATGAAGGATTATGTTTGCACCAATCACAGTAGTCCTCTCCACCCCCAACACAGCAATCACTTTGAACTAATCAGAGCGGTCATTTTGCGCTAATCACAGAAACAAAAGCTTGTGTTTGCATCAATTGAAGGCCACCAGAAGTGCTCATCCTATGGCCTGGGTTGGTCATGGGGTCATGTAGGGTTCACTGAAGCATGTGATAGCAAAAAGTCCAGTGTAAACTGTAAGCCATTTGAAGCAGTCACGGCGTGGGATTCATCTTCAGGAGCTACAGTTGTAGCAAATAGTTGCACTTACATAGTTTCTTACAGAAGACTTCAGTGGAGTATTTATACTGATCAGCGGGTGTGAGGGTTGTTGGGCTGGACAACAGTTCCTTCCTTTTAAACAGGAAGAGCCATAAGGGAGAGGCCTGTAGCTGTCAATCAGGGAGTCAGATCACACCATCCCCTGACATAGTGCTTGCCTTGCAGCTAAATAAAAGGGGTACTTAATATCAGGAGGAAAAAACCCTTTACACTAATATTGATCTTTACTGTATTAATTATACTGCAGGTCCACCACCCAAAAGAGAGGTAAATCCCCGTCACTTGTCTTTTTTACTTTTTTCTACAATAGACAATTCTTTACAGACTCTTCCAGTATAACCTAATCCAGTTTTTACTCAGTCCAATCTCTCCTTCCCACTGTGTTTGTTTTTTAAGTCTACTTTTCAAAGGGCTGAAACACAATTACATTCACTCCAAAGACCTAAAGAAGGGTTTCTGCTTCTAGTTATCTGAGTAATTCCTGAACCAGCATGTAGTAACCTTTTAGAAGTTGTCTGGCCCCTCCTCAGACCTACAAAATGACTCACCCACTCTGCCTTTAACAAATCTTAGTGATGCTGGTGTCTCTTAAAATGTCAAGCACTGCTTTTGCTACTTAAACGTCACCCCTTTCTGCCACCCCATTAGATGGGGAAATAATATCCCTCATCTCTGATTTACCAACAGCTACTGCCATTTCTTAATTACTGATTACTGAATTTGTAGCCTCCTTGAGCGTTTTATTTTCATTTAAGGTTGGTAACGAGCCACAGCCCACCCACTGCGCGCTCTACACGTTCTGGACCCAGGGTGGGAGAATCAGGGCAGCAGCAGCAACAGTAGCAGCACAACGCGCTTCCCGCCCTCCTTTGCAAGTAACACCCCATGACGCCCAGCAGCTCCAAGAATCGCTGGGCACAAAGAAGATCCGCCCTGCGCTCGGGCACCCGCCAATCGCAGCGCGCGGTGCGCCACGCCGAGGAAGGGCGGGGCGCGCCTTCCGGAGCTGGCGTTGCGAGCCAGGAGGCAGGGCGCGCGGAGATGCCTTTCAGCTGCCGCGCTAGTGGGTGCAAGGTACGCTAAGGGCTGGGTACGCACGCGGTTTCCGCGTCAGGATGTAGCGTCAGGATGTAGCGGCCAGCCAGCCTGCCTGGCTCAGTCCGCCCATCATTGCCCGTGGGCGTAGAGTGCTCATGGCCTGACCGGGGCCGGTAGAGTGAAAGCGGGGGCTGTGGCTGGCGGGCCGAGCGACCGGTGACCGGGGTCCGGGCGAGGCCTCGGCGGACCGGTCCCCTGCCTATGTGTGCGCAGGGCAAGCGCCCTGCAAACGGCGAGGGTGGCAGACATAGGGGTGACGAAGTGGACCTCTGGGAGTTGAATGTCAAGCTAGTGTGTGAGCTACATCTAGTCTGGCCGGTGTTTGGTGGTTCATTTGTCTCCTTTCTACTCTGTGGTGTAAGCGCGGAGACAGCGGCGGGTGTGGAGTGTTTCTGCCAGGCCCCCTATCCCGTGACTCTGATGCTGCGCTCTCCTTTCCCTCCTAAGTTTTCTCCGACTCTTTCTCTTTCTGCCACAGTGGGAGAAGGATCTCAACCGCTTCCCGTCTGTGGTCCAGCGCCTTCCGCAGCTGCTAGGCACAGAGTAGGTGTATAGGAACTGTTGCACAGATGGTGTTTAATTAAATAGCTGTGTCTGTGTTCAGGAACGTTGCTTTTCATTTTTCAGTCAATCATGCTGGTTTTTGCTTGAGTCTTTTGTCTTTTCAGATTTCCTTGCTTACAAACATATTTGTCTTGTTATCCTGAAAGTTTAAAATACCACTTTGTCTCTTCTGTTGACTCCTTTTCCTTTTACTCCAAAGCGTCCTGAAAAAATATTCCATGTATTTTGGTTCAACATCCTTATCACTATCATGCTTCTCATTGATTGTCAGACCACAGTCAACTTCTTAACTGATTTTAGGGCCTAAAAGAAGACCATACTTATGAATTGTAAGACAAATTCAATTTCAGAAATATTAAAATGTGAAAAAAATAAGGAAATTGCTAAGTCCAGTATAAATTATTTAGTTGGTCACTGCAGCATTTGACACTTTTGCCACCTGCTTTTGTTTTGGAACATCCCTGACTTTGTTATCCTGATTCTCCATTTCCCACAATTGCCCATTTACTTCTCCTTACTGCCATGTTCTAATTGTTGACCCTGTACTTTTTCTTATTTTACAGATTTGCCCTAGGCAATTGTAAACATTGATGTTAACTGTCACTGCTGTGTAAATGACTTTCAGATCTGTATTTGACCTTTATCTTGAGCTCAGTTAGTGTATCTTGAAATCATTGTCCCATTACATCCTAAGTCTACCAGGCTCTAACAGCTCCCCTTGACTTAGAAATCTTAGTATTTTTGACTTGACATTTATTTCTGCTCTCTTCATTA
This sequence comes from Pedetes capensis, assembly GCA_007922755.1. Lineage (NCBI taxonomy): Eukaryota > Metazoa > Chordata > Mammalia > Rodentia > Pedetidae > Pedetes > Pedetes capensis. Next base: position 55,922 of record VMDO01012183.1, on the reverse strand, counting down.
TGTTATTTTTTTCAAATAGTTATATTATTTATTGCCACGTAACAAATTGCCTCAAAACTGAAGCAGCTTTCAGTAAATCTAGGTGTGGCTCAATTATGTGGTTATAAGTCAGGGTTTCTGGTGAAATGGCAGTCAAGTAAAGGGTCATGAGAGCTGGAGCATTTCTTCCAAGTTCACTCAGGTGGTTGTTTGTAAGTCTTGGATTTGTTGAGATTTCCGTAGGGCAGCTAACAACAGCATAGATGGCTTTCCCATGAACAGGAGAGGGAACAACCAAGACAGAGGCTCTGGTACCTATTATACCTTAACCTCAAAAGAGACATACCATCTCTTATATCCTTGTCAGGTCATCACAAGGAACAACCTGGTATAGTGTGCAAGGAGAGCAGAAATAATGTGAATGACAAGAGGTGGGGAATCTAGGGGCCATTGTGGAGGCTGGTTACTGTAAGAGTTTTGCTACAGGAATTTTTTCACTTCTGTAACGCTAGGCCAGGCTCAGAGTCCTTCGTACTTGGTGTATTTATATGATACCACCCAGCATGCTCCTGTTCCATCTTCAGACATGACTTTGCCATAGGTGCCACTTTTGCTATATTATAAAAATTTTACTCCTCATTAATAATATAATAATTTATTACAGATGTGTCCTCTGGTAAGCCCTTTATATGTATTAACTCATTTAATTCTTTTAACAATCCAGTGAGGTAGGTACTGTTAGTCTCATTTTATGGATATGGAAACTGGGGCTCAGGGAAGAGGTTAAGTAATTACCTAAGGGATGCTCCAAAAGAAATAAAGTAATTCACACAGCAGTTGAGTGAAGAAGCTAGGGTTGCTACCCAAGTGATTGGCTCCAGACTTTGCTTTTGTTTAGACTATCACAGCCTCTTCACAGCTTTTATCATATGTCCATGCCTTATTCCTTAACTTTATATCTTTCTTCATTATTTGTCCTGTAGGTACATTAGACTACTGTTCTCATTATACTTTCTTGACTCTTGGTATTTGCTCATGTTAGTTTGTAATAATGTCCTTTCTCCCCTTTCTACTTACTAAAATCTTAGTCATCCATCAAAGCCCACCTTCTCCTTAATCATCCCAGTTACGAACTTTCTTCTGTATTCCTATGAAATTTTGTCTCTATTACTCTTACAGTTTGATGTTTTCTACTACTATACTTTTATTCTCTGATAATATGGACATTATACAATTACAGACTGTGTCTTCACTTCATGTTGCCTGGAACAACTGCCACAATCCATTTACCTATTTATTGTTGTTAGGTGTAGTTGAGTGAGATCCAACTCATAGCGATCCTCAGACCCTCATGGGATTTTCAATAGCTGATTGTTTCTGGATTGTTTCAGGAGTGAATTGCCACATCCTTCTCCCATTTGTACCTGTTAGATACCTAATCAATATCTGATGAACTTGCAGGTGTTCCAGGTGTGAAGAAACACAGGGAAATATAGTGGTCAGAAGTCTTGGATATCAGCCTCAGCTGTACAATGACCTGATATCACAATTTTGAACAAGACCCCATGAACATAAATAACAATGGGGGGACAGGAGCAAGCTTCCCAAAGAATAATGATATTCCTTTGGGAATAGCAGAGGGTTGCAATGGGAATCCATGTGACATAGTAAACTTTGAGCCTGTTCAAAGAGATTGAGGCCAGAGGAAGTATTTAAAGGCAAAAATTAGCCCAATTACACAAGATCTCTAAGAAACAATAACAAAGTGTTGCCAGTTTGAGGTTGAATAGACAGTTACTGGGCAGATGTCCTTGCAAGAGTTTTTTGTAGATGGTTGCAGTGACTTCTGCAAAATTGTGGTTCTGATAGAGTCTTTTTTTGTGGTAGTTACTGTCAGGTATCAGAACCCTTCCTTCACAACCTGTTGGCTTTATCTGTTTGGTTTTTTTGGTTAAGGTTGGCACAGGTGACTCCTTTTTGATCCTGACAACTTTAATACCAGATAGATCATTCTGGGCCCTTAAGATGAAAGTTGATATGGCCATGGACTAAAGTAATAGAACTGGGACTATTTCAGAGAAGATTGAGTTGGTAATCTCACAGGATAATCTGCTTACTGGTTGCTCTGCTTCTCTGAATTTAAACTGTTTGGCATTGGCATCTAAGTCTAGAAGTTGTCTTATCCTTAAAATGGAAGGGAAAGAGAGCTACTTCATTTAAAGGAAAAATGTGTTTTGTCTTTAATAAAAACTATTCTCATAGATAAAATAGTCTGAAAAAATTTATCATGAAAAATAGTAATCCCGCCGGGCGTGGTGGCGCACGCCCGTAATCCCAGCGGCTCGGGAGGTGGAGGCGGGAGGATCACAAGTTCGAGACCAGAGGCAGTCTAGGTAACTTAGTGAGACCCTGTCTCAAAAAGTAAAAAAATTGGGCTGAGGTGCAGCTCAGTGGTCCAGCACTTGCAGAGCACGCAGGCGCGAGGCCCTGGGTTCAACCCCCAGTACCGCAAAAAAAAAAAAAAAAAAAAAAAAGTAATCCCTTCCCCTACTTCTCCCCTTTATCTTTATTGAGATAATTATAGATTTACATATAATTATGAGAACTAATACAGAGAAATCTCATGTATCCTTTACCCAATTCCCAATGGTAACATTGTGCAAAACTATAGTAAAATATGCCTGCAGCTGTAGCCCTGTGGCATCTGATCCCGTCAGATCTCGGAAGCTAAGCAGGGTCGGGCCTGGTTAGTGCCTGGATGGGAGACCGCCTGGGAACACCAGAAGCTGTAGGCTTGGGAGAAGGACCTGGCAACCCCCTCCCAAAAATCAATCTGCCATTGAAAACCCTATGAACAGCAGAGAAGCGCTGACAATAGTGTTTCCCCTGTTGTACAGAGGGTCGCTATGAGTTGGATACCGACTCAACAGCACCTAACAACAACAACAATAGTAAAATATGACCATGAATATATTGACATTTGTCCAATCCAGCTATCTTATACAAATTTCCCGAGGTGGTGTGTGTGTGTGTGTGTGTGTGTGTGTGTGTGTGTATCAGATTCTATGTCTGATGAGTGTCTGGTTCTTGATTCATATAATCCCGTGTCCTCATATGGTGAAAAGGTTGAGGGAATGCCTCAGGATCTCTTCTATAAGGACATTAATCCTGTTCCACTTAATTACCTACCAAAGTCCCCACCCTCTCATATCCTGACCTTGGTGGTTAGGATTTCAACATATAGATAGGGGTGGGGTGGGGCATGAAACATTTAGACCATAGCAGTTGTATATAACTTGATCACATGGGTAGGTTTGTGTTTCTACCACCACATTCAAGATCCTAGACAGTTCCATCAGTACAGGTATTCTTGTTATAATCATAGCCACTAGTGGTACGAGTAGTGAGTAGTTCCAGTAATTCGCCTTCTGCCTGACGACCACTAATCTACTCACCATTTAAAGACTTTTGTTATTTCAAAAATGTTATGTAAATGGACTCATAGTGTGATGAAGTATCCGTTAGAGGTTTTTTTTCCCCCCCACTCAACATAAAATCCTGGAGACTTATCCAAATTGTGTATATCAGTAGTTTCTTCCTTTTAGCATTTTACCTATTGAGGAACATCTGGGTTGTTTCCAGTTTTTGACTATTACAGATAAAGCTCCTAAGAACATTTTTGTATAGGTTCATGTGTGAACATACATTTTCATTTCTCTGTGATAAATGCCCAAGAGTATAATTGGCAAATCATAATCAGATATTTAGTTTTATAAGAAACTAGCAAACTTTCCAGAGTGGCTGTGCAATTTTATAGTCCTGCTGGCAATGTAAGTGATTCAGTTTCATAATTAATAAAATTCATCCTTTTAAATGTATGATACAGTGATTTTTAGTGTATTCACAGAGTTGTACAAATATTTTAAACTAGAACTTTTTATCACCCCAACAAGAAGCCCTACAGCTATTAGCAGTCATTCCCCATTTGTTCTTCCCCCATCTGGCAACCATTAAGCTACTTCCTATCTGTGTAGATTTACCTTTCTGAATGTTTCGTGTGTCCGGTGTTTCTCTGTGTACTCTGCATTGCTGAGGTGGAAGTGATGGGTGCCCTGACAATACACCCTGTGGCCAGGCGGAGACCAAAGAACAGAGCATCATGCTCAGGTTAAAAAAGGAACATAGGTTTATTTACAAGGGGAGAAGGGATGGGGATTTAGGAAGGAAGGAATAGGGGGAATTGCCCCACTGAGGCAGAGGCTCCTGGGTGTGGTTGCTCTGCGGCTTGACTCTACAAGGCTTGCCCCTGGGAGTCTTGCCTCTCGAAGCTGTCAGTTCTTTGTTCTCCTGTTTGTCACTCTCTTTGTCCGTGCAGGTCAGGATCTGTGGCAGGCACTTTGAAGTAAGGTTGAAGGATTAGGCTGAGACAGGGAAGGATTGGGCCTTGGGCTGTTAAGGAGACCTAAGGATGCTCCTCTTTGATGTTGGTTAGAGAAAAGCCCCTTGAGTATGTGCTGGGAGTGTGGGTTGTACCTTCTCAGCCAACTGCTTTCAACTGTCCTCAGATAACAGCCAGTCGATGAAGGGACAGCTCCAGGGCAAGGGCTCAACCAATTGGGATGAGGATTGGGCTCAGCATTTCAAGCTGCAGGGAAACCTGAGCTGGCAAGCTCCATCTTTGTTTATTCTATGGGAGAGGGGGAAGAGTGACCCAGATGTAGGGCAAAGGTTATTGCCCAGGAGGATAGATGTTATTCCTCCAGGCAGACTAGATAGGCTCTGGCCATGTTTTGCATACTCTCTACCCTCCCAGGGAATCCCAACGTCCATGTAAGTGGATCATAAAATATAAGCTCTTTTGTGGCTAACTTCTTTCACTTAGCATAATGTTTTCAAGGTTTGTCCATGTTGAAGCATTTATCATTACTTCATTTTTCTTCATGGCTGAATAATTTTCCATTGTATGCACATACCACATTTAAAAAATCCACTCACCAATCAATAGATACTTGGTTTATTTCCACTCTTGGGCTATTAGGAATAATGCTACTTTGAACATTCATGTAGAACTTTTTGTGTAGATCTAAATTTTTTTTTCCTTTAGCAATAGAATTGCTGGGTCATACAGAAACTCTTCCATTTAAATTTTGAGGAACTGCCAAACTTTTTCAAAGTAGTTGCACCATTTTGTAGTCTTGCCAGCAAGAAATGAATATTCTAATTTTTCCATATTCTTGCTAGCACTTGTCATTGCCTGCCTTTTTATTTTAGCTACCTTGATGAATGCAAAGTGGTACATTACTGTGGTTTTGATTTGCAGTTCTCTGTTGACTGATGTTGAGCATCTTTTCATGTGCTTATTGGCCATTTGTGTGTGCGTGCGTGTGTGTGTGTGTGTGTGTACATATATACATAATTTTTTGTTAAAAAGCGATGTTTTTTTCCCCTTTTGTAATACAAAGGAGAAAATTCACCTTTTTTGGAGTTAGCATAAGTACTGAAATAAGAATTGGAGAAAATTAATTCAAGGCTCCTGTGCAGAAGACAAGTTATTCGTTTTGCTGCTAGTGCAGAGTCTAATGCAGCCATGCCTGCTGTAAGTAATTCTGCCTCTGCCTCCCTCTAAAGAGAATCAGGGGACCCTGGCTGCACAGTGCTGTGTGGTAGAAATGGTTCATGGTTATCTTTTTTTTTTTAATTGGAAATTTTTAATGTACAACTTAATGTGTTTCATTCTGACATGCATTTCATTGTGACATTTCCATATATGCGTTTTATTGTACATTGCACAGATATCTTCCCCCTTACCTTCTTGTACCCCTCCTCCCCCCTCCCACCCCTGACCAATGACCTCTCTTCTACTTGCATGTCTTTTTTGGGAATATTTTACTGTATACCCTTACATCCCAATTATGATTTAAGTCCACACTTTTTTCTATAGTGATCTATCTTCTTACATTGTCAGCAGTATTACATGAAATAATCTAGCCCATTTGCATTATTACCATTTTTTGGTATTATTGGTGTTATTATAATTATTTCCCAAACTATTAAAGTTGGGCTGTTTACTTTGAGGTCACCCTCTCTTTTGTTCCTCACTCCTCCTTGTCCCTCCTCCCTCTCCTGTCTTATCTCATCGTTTCCTTTTGCTAGATCCTTCCCTCCTTCTTTCTGCTCCTTAAATTGTCCCTTCTCCGGTTAGTTTACATTAGCATTTTATTATGTTCCAATTTCTGTAAAGGATTTCTTCCTTCTTTTAAATTTGATTCCTCTCCTACATATGAGTGAGAACATGTGGTATTTCTCTTTTTGGGCTTGTGTTCGTTCACTTAAGATAATTTTCTCTAATTCCATCCATTTTGCTGCAAATAATATTATTTCTTTTTTTTTGATTATTGAGTAGCATTCCATTGTATATATGTACCATAATTTTTCATCCATTCTTCTGTTGATGGACACTTTGGTTGATTTCATATCCTTGCTGTTGTGAAGAGTGCTGCATTGAACATGGAGACGGTAGGTGTCTCTGTGGTATGAGGCCTCATCTCCCTTTGGGTATATTCCCAATAGTGTAATAGCTGGGTCATATGGTATCTCTATTTTTAGTTTTCTAAGGTATCTCCATATTGATTTCCAAAGTGGTTGAACCAATGTATAGCTCCACTAGCAGTGTAAGAGGGTACCTTTTTCTGCGCAGCCTCACCAGCAGTTTGTTGTTATTTGTTTTATAGATCTTGGCCATTCTTACTGGAGTAAGGTGGAATCTCAGCATTATTTTGATTAGCATTTCCCTAATGGCTAGGGATATTGAGCATTTTTTCATGTGTTTCATGGCTTTATGACTCTTCATTTGAGAACTGTCTGTTCATTTCCTTTGTATATTTGAAGAAATGTCTGTTCAACTTACTTAGCTGTGTTGGGTTCTCTTTATTGTTGAATTGTAAGAATTCTTTATAAATTCTGTATATAATTCCCCTATCAGATATATAATTTGCAAATATTTTATCCCATTCTTTGAGTTGGCTTTCCACTTTCCTGATAGTATCATTTGGAACACAAAAGTTTTTTTTTTTTTTAATGAAGTTTAGTTTATTTTTTTCATCTGTGCTTTTGGTATAATATCTAAGAAATCGTTGCCTAAATCAAGCTAATGAAGATTTAGTCCTGTTTTCTTCCAAGAGTTTTATAATTTTAGCTTTACATTTATGTTTGTCATTCATTTTGAGTTCATTTTTGTGTACAGTGTGAGTTAGAGGTCTGCCTTCAGCCTTTTGCATGTGGACATCCAGTTGTTTTAGGACTACTGAAAAGGCAGCTCTTTCCCCATTTGTTACCTTAGGACCTTTTTTTTTTTTTTTTTTTTTTTTTTTTTTTTTTTTTTTTTTTTTTTTTTTTTTTTTTTTTTTTTTTTTTTTTTTTTTTTTTTTTTTTTTTTTTTTTTGTTCTTTTGAGACAAAGTCTCACTGGGTAGCCCAGGCTAGACTCAGATTCATGGTTCTCCTGCCTCAGCCTGCCAAGTGCTGGGATTATAGATGTGTGCCACCACACTTGACTCTATTTTTATTTTTATTTTTATTTAGTTTTTTAAACCAATTGACTATAAATGTGAGGAATTATTGCTGGACTCTAAATTCTGTTTCATTGATCTGTAGGTCTGTCTTTATCCCAGGAGTACATTGTCTTAATCTAGCTTGGTAGTAAGTTTTGAAATTAGGAAGTTGGAGTTTTTGTTTTCTACTTCAAGATTATTTAGACTATTCTGGCTTCCTTGGCTTTTTATATGAATAATTACACCAGTTTGCCAGTTTCTTCAGAAAGCCATCTGGGATTTTCAGTGAATGTAGACATTCACTGAACATGTAGACAAATTGGAGGCTGTTGCCATTTTAACCACATTAAGTCTTCTAATCCATTATTGTAGGTTGTCTTTTCATTTATTTAGATTTTCTTTATTTCTTTCATCCATGTTTTATAGTTTCAATGTAAGTGTTTTTCTTCGTTGGTTAGATTTATTCCTGGGTATCCTATTCTTTTTTGTGCTATTAATTCTTTAAAAAATTTTTTTATTTGTGGGAATGGTTGTTGCTAGTATATATGCGTAAATACAACTGAGTTTTTTAAGTATCAGAATTGTATTCTGTAATGTGGCTAAACTCATTCTCATAGATTTTGCTTGTGTGTATTCTTGTGTATGTGGAAGTGGGTGTGTGTCTCCATCCCTTAGGATTTCCTGTATATAAAATCATATCATCAATAAGTAGAGGTAGTTTTATGTCTCTTCCAATCTGGATTTGATTTATTTTCCTTGCCTAATCTCTATGGCTAACAACAAGAACAGCAACAACAACAACAATCTCTATGGCTAGAACCTCTGGTACAATATTGAACAGAAGAGGCAAGATTTCTTATTCTTTGTGTTAGGGATAAAACATTCATTGTTTCACCATCTTGTGTGTGTGTGTGTGTGTGTGTGTGTGTGCGCGCGCGCACTCTGTATGTTATCTGTGAGTTTTTTGTAGATACTCTTTTTTTTTTCTTTTTTTGGCAGTGCTCAGGGGTTGAACCCAGTGCCTTAGTATGCTTTGCCAGTGCTCTACTACTGAGCTGCACCCCAAACTGAATTTTTTATTTTTTATCTTGAGGCAGTATCTCGCTAAATTATGTAGGCTGCCTCTGGCCATGAACCTGCGGTCTTCCTGCTTCCACCTCCCATGTTGCTAGGAGTACAGGCATGAGCCATTGTACCAGCTCTTTGTAGACATTCTTTATCAATGTGAGGAAATACCCTTCTATCCCTTCTATTGCTAATGTGTTGAGAGTTGGTGGACATTTTTTTTTTAATCATGGTAGAATATTGGCCAGTTCCTTTTCTTTTCATCTTTTCTTTTTTTAAATTGGTAATTGAACCTATGGAGTCCCATGTGCTAAGCATGTACTCTACAATTGAGCTACACCCCTAGTCCTGTTCTTCTTGAAACTATTGGGATGACCCTGTGATTTCCATTCTTTATTTTATTAGTGCATGTCACATTGATTGAATTGTGGATGTTACATCAGTGCTACATTCCTGGAAAAAATCTCTTTTGATCATGGTGTGTAAGTTCTTGTATATTGCTGGATTCAGCTTGGTAGTATTTCATTGAGGATTTTTGTATCTGTATTCATAGGCAATGTTGGATTGTGTTTCCTTTTCTTGTGATATCTTTGGTTTTGTTATTGGGACAATAATGGGTTCATAGTGTGAATTAGCAAGTGTTACCTCTTATATTTTTTGGAAGTGTTTGTGCAGAATTGGTGTTAGTCCTTTTTTCAATGTTTGATGCAAATCACACTTGTAGCCATCTTGGTCTTAGGCTTTCTTGGAGCCTTTCTTTTGAATAAATTTTTAAGTTACTAACTGAATCTTTGTATTTGTTATAGACTTATTCAGTTTTTTCTTTCTACTTGAGTCAGTTTTGGCAGTTTGTAACTTTCTAGGAATTTGTTCATTTTATTCTAGCTATCTAATTTGTGGGCATCCATTTCATACTACTCCTTTAAAGTGTTCTCTATATTTTTGATTTCTGTAAGTGTGGTAGTGTTTTCTCCTTTTCAGTCCCAAATTTTACTATTTGGATTCTGTCTCTTTCCCACCCTCATTTTTCTTGGTTAGTCTAGAGAAAGTTTTGTCAGTTTTGTTGATTTGTTTTCAAGGAACTTTTATTTTTATTGATGTTCTTTATTTTCTATTCTTCATTTAATTTATTTCTGCAAAATGGAAGGCTCTTGATTTTAGATCTGTCTTCTTCTTAAACATAGTCATTTGTAGCTATAAATTTCCCTTTAAGAACTAGTTTAGCTACATTCATAAGTGGTGGTACATTTTGTTTTCAGTCCTCATAAAGTCTGTGTGATGGTTAATCTTGATTGTCAACTTGATGGGGTTGAGAAATGTCTAGGAAAGTGGATTGAGACGCATCAGAGAAGCTTCTCATTTTGAATTTGATCCTTAGAGTGCTTTGTGTTTAGTTTACCCATTCATACTGACTTAAAACTCAGCATGCTTAGCAGATCCTTGAGCCTCTTCTCCCTCAGGATTCTAATTTTCAATTTGATTCCTTGTTGTTGTTGTTAGGTGCCCTCGAGTCAGTATCCGACTCATAGCGACCCTCATAGGGTTTTCAATGGCTGACTGTTTCGGGATTGCCTTGGGAGTGGATTGCCAGGTCCTTCTCCCATTTTTGCGGTGCTGGGAATTGAACTCGAGACCTCAGAGACTACAGTGCAGCGTTCTACCAACTGAGCTAAATCCCAGCCCAGTTTGAGTCCTAGGAATCTATAAAAGCATGCCTAGTGATTCTGATATAGTTCTTTGGTTGCATTTAAAAAATATGATGAAATGTATGACATGAATTTTACCATTTTAAAGTACACCTCTGTGGCATTGAATACATTCACATTTACTACACATTGAATTTTTGTGATCCCTTAGGACTTAAGTCATGAGGGTAGAGCTCTTCAGAATGTGATTTCTGTACTTTAAGAAAGACCTCAAAGGCTCCTATACTGCTACATGAGAACACTGAAAATAATACCATCTGTAAACCAGGAAGTGGACCCTTACCTGTTACTGAATCTGCTAGTATCTTGGTTTTGGATTTATCAGCCTCAACAAGTATGAGAAATAGACTTGTGCTGTATACAAGCTACCCTGTTCTGGTATTTTTTTGTAGCATTGAGACAACGTTGTGCAACCATCACCATAATCCATCTTCACAACTTTTTAGTTGCAAATTGAAGCTCTGTACACATTAAAAAATAAGTCCTCATTTTTCCCTCCCTAGCCTCTGGCAACCACCATTCATTCTACTCTCAGTCTCTGTGAATTTGACTACTCTAGGAACCACATATAAGTAGAATGATACAACATTTGTTCTTTTGTACTGACTAATTTCACCTAATGTTTTCATGGTTCACTTGTTGTATTACAGATCAGAATTTCATTCCTTTTTAAGGTTACATAGTATTTCATTGTGTGTGCCTGTATGTATACGTGTATGTGTGTGTGTGTGTGTGTATGTGATTCCACATTTTTTTATCTTATCCATTGGTGAACATTTGGGTTGTTTTCTGCCTTTTGGTGATCTTGAGTGCTGCTACTATGGATGCTGATGTGTGTCTGTATACATCTGTGCGTTCTGTTCTTTTGGACATATACAGAGAAGTGACATTGTTGGATTATGGCAATTCTATGTTTAACTTTTGAGATTCTGCCAAATTTTTTCCATCGTGACTGCAATATATAATATTTCTACTGTTGTTGTTGTTAGGTGTCATCGAGTCAGATCTTACTCATAGCAACCTTATGTACAGTGGAACAAAACACTCCCCAATTCTGTGCCAGGCACAAGATCTTATTTATGTTTAAGCTCATTGTTGCAGACACTGTGTCAATCCATCTAGTGGAGGGTTTTCCTTTTTTTTGTTGGCCTGCTACTCTCCCAAACATGATACCCTTCTCAGGGATTGATCCCTCCTGACTGTTGTTGTTAGGTGCCGTTGTGTTGAATATAACTCATAGTAACCCTATGTACAGTGGAATGAGACACTCCCTGATTCTGTGCCAGGTGCATGATCTTATTTATGTTTAAGCACATTGTTTCAGACACTGTGTCAATTCATCTGGTGGAGAGTTTTCCTTTTTTTTGTTGACCTCCCACTCTTCCAGGGCTGGGATTTGGCTCAGTTGGTAGAGTGCTGTGCTGCAGTCTCTGAGGCCCCGAGTTCAGTTCCAAGCACCGCAAAAATGGGAGAAGGGCCTGGCAATCCACTCCCAAGGCAATCCCGAAAACAGTCAGCCATTGAAAACCCTATGAGGGTCACTATGAGTCAAATACAGACTTGACGGCACCTAACAACAACAACAGCCACTCTCCCAAACATGATGTCTTTCTCCAGGGATTGATCCTTCCTAACTACATGTCCAAAATATTCCTACTAGCAATGTACAAGGATTACAGTTTCTATACATCTTCACCAATGCCTGTTTTCCATTTTTGAAAAAATAATAGCCATCCTACTAGATATGAAGTGATATTTCATTGTGGTTTTGATTTGCGTATTTCCCTAATGATTAGAAATATTAAGCATCTTATTGTTGCTGAGTCATAGTTTTTGGTATATTCTAGTCCCTAATTTGTTTTTATTGTTAGGTGCTGTCAAGTCAGATCCAACTCATGGTGACCCTGTGTAAAACAGAACAAAATACTACCCAACACTGTGCCATGCACAAGATCATTTTATATTTGAGCCAATTGTTTGAGCAGCCACTATGTTTCTTTTCATTTTGAGTTAGTGCCACATTAGCAAATGGAGTTCTCAGGGTCTTTACTCCATGCTGATTATTAAGGTTGACTCTGCTTTAAGGAAGCAACTCCTACTTAATTGTTTCTTGAATACTTTACAGCCAGTTGGGTGGGTGGATGGGGCTCATTTCTGGTACTATATTTGACAGTACGTCTCTGCTATTCATAGGGTTTTTAATGGCCAGTTGTTTTGGGAGTAAACTTACAGGTCCTCCCTAGTCTGTCTTAGTTTAGAAGCTCAGATGAAACCTAGATTTAGTATTTGCAAATATTTTTATCATAATTTGGATTGTCTCTTTACTTTCTGCATAGGATCCTTTGAAACTTGTAAGTTTTAAGTTTTATAAATTCAGGTTATCTTTTTTTTTTTTTTCTGTCACTTGTGCTTTTGTATCACATCTGTGAAACCATTGTATAAAACAAGATTATGAAAATTTACTTGTGTTTTCTTCTAAGATATGTAGTTTTAGCTGTTACATTTAGGTCTTTAATCCATTTTGAACTAATTGGTATATATGTTGTGAATTTTTTTAAAAATGGAGTCCAGTTATCCCAGCACTATTTGTTGAAGAGATGATTCTTTTGCTTTTGAATAATATTTGTACTCTTAATGCAAATCAGTTGGCCATATATGTAGGAGTTCAATTCTGGACTGTGAATTCTACTTCAATGAATAGGTCTATTGCTATGCACTGCTTTGATTGTTGTAGTACTATAGTAAGTTCTAATATTGGGAAATGAGTTCTCCAATTTTGTTTTTTCTTCCAAGAGGGTTTTGGATGTTCCAAGCTTCTTATAATTTCATATGAATTTTAGGATCATTCTTTGCATTTCTTCCGAAATGATTATTAGGATTTTGATAGGGACTGAATTGAATGTGTAGAGAAATTTGAGTACTATTGCCATCTTAGTAATATTAATCTTCCTGCCTATGAACACAAGATGTCCTTCCACTTATTCTTTAATTTCTTTCAGCAGTGTTTTGTAGTTTTCCATGTACAAAACTTCATCTCTTTGGTTGTATGCATTCCTTAGTATTTAATTTTATTTCTTTGATGCTACTGTATTTGGGTTGGGGTTTAGCCCATTTGATAGAGTGCCACTCTGTGGTCTCTGAGGCCCTAGGCCTAATCCCCAGCACCTCAAAAACAGGAGAAGGATGTGGCAGCCTGCTCCTGAAACAATCAGCCATCAAAAGCGCTATGAGGGACACTAAGAATTGGATACAACTTGAGGACACCTAACAACAACAACAGAGTAATTGGAGTTGTTAAATTTCCTTTTTGGATTGTTTATTGCTAGTATATAGAAATATAGCTGATTTTTGTGTGTTTATCTTATATTCTGCAACTTTGTTGAATTTGTTTATTAGCTGTAATAGTGTTTTGGTAGTCCATTTAGGGTTTTCTATATATAAGATCATGTTATTTGCAAATAAAGATAATTTTACTTCTTCCTTTCAAATTTGGATGGTTTTTACCTCTTTTCTTGCCTAATTGTTCTGTGTAGAACTTCTAGTACTTCAATTAAAGGGGCAAAGTGGGCATTATTTTCTCATTTTCATGGAGAAAACTTTTAGAAAAGTCTTTTGCCATGTTAGAGAACTTGTCTTATATCCCTAGTTGAATGTCTTTATCATGAAAGAGTATTGATAAATAGAATATTAGATAGAATATTAGATAGAATATTAATTTTTATGAGTAACTTTTTAAAGTTAATGTATAACTTAATGAGTTTCATTATGATATCATGTTCATCTCTCTTGTCCTGTGCTGTAGACATGCTCGGAACTTCTCCGCCAGTGGCGAACTGCTCCGCCAGTTTCTGCCGTTAAGGAGCTCCCCGGCTGCGTGCGACTTAGCCGCCTCCACAAGCCCCAGACCTCTCCGCAGCACAGTGGGGTGATTTGGGCTCACCTCTGACGTGTCTGGGATCCGGGCATATGTGTGCCCAATTTTCTGTGGAGTTCGCGACCGTAGGCCTGACCCACCACAACAGAAGGGAGGGAGCCGCGTCTTAGCTCTAGACGCGGATCGCTGGCACCGCCTTCCCCCGTTCGCTCCGCGGCCGCTATGGAGGGCGTTTGTGGGCCCCCTCACGGTGACTCACCTAGGATCTGCCGTCTGTGTTCCGCAGGTGTGGTGAGAGTGTGCTGCCAAGGTTGCACTCCGTGTTGGGTCCGGGCCCGTGGGTGCGTGTGCACAAAATCCCCTCCAAGTCTCTGGGATTCTATCCGCTGTCTGTGTGATGGCGAAATGGTGGCGGTCCCGCTGCTGGCCACTGTGTAGCTCCTCTGAAGCCTAATCCTTGATTTCAGTGTACGCGTAGTTTCATTCTCTATCTCTCAAACGAAATTATCTCTTTCTATTTATTCAATTTGATTTTTAAACCCCTAATCGAGGCTTCTTATTGCTCCGGAACAGAAGGTGTGTGTTATCTGTCCGCCATCTTGACTCCGCTGTGTTCTAATGTTCTTCAGTTTCAGTTTGAACTTGCACATGAGAAGTTGATGGTTTGATCCACAATCAGCACCTGGTCTTTTTCTGACATTTGATGTGGAGCTTTTCCATCGTTTCTTTCTACAAATGTAGTCATTTTGGTTCTTCCATTTTCCATCTAGTGAAGTCGATGTGTATAGTTGCCGTTTATGTTGGTGAAAAAATGTATTTGCAATGAAAAGGTCATTGGTTTGACAATTCTGTCACGTGATCTCCAGCATCATTTCTGACACCAAGGCCATATTTTCCATCTACTGAGCCTTCCTCATTGTTTCCAACTTTGCAATCCAGTCACCAGTAATTGTCAGTATGTCCTGATTGCATGTTGATCTATTTCAGACTGCAGAAGCTGGTAGAAATCTTCCATTTCTTCGTTTGTGGCCTTAGTGGTGAGTGCATAAATTTGAATAGTAGTCATATCAGCTGGCTTTCCTTGTAGACGTATGGATATTGTTCTATCACTCACTGCATTGTATTTCAGGACAGATCTTGAGATGTCTTTTTTGATGATGAATGCAACCTGATTTCTCTTTAGTTTGTCATTCCCAGCATAGTAGACCACATGATTATCTGACTCAAATGGCCCTTGCTGGTCCATTTTAGCTCACTGTTGCCTAGAATGTCAGTGTTTATCTGCTCCATTTCTGTTTTAAAGCCTTCTAATTTTCCTAGATTCATACTACATACATTCCATGCTCCAATTATTAATGGATGTTTACAGTTATTTCTCCTCATTTTGAGTTGTGTCACATCAGCAAATGGTGGTCTCTGGGGCTTTACTCCATTTCCACCATTAAGGTAGACTCTACTTTGAGGAGGCAGCTCTTCCCCAGTAGTCATTTGAGTGCCTTTGAACCTGGGGAGCTCATTTTCTGGCAGTATATCTGACAGTGTTTCTCTGCTATTCATAGGGTTTTCAGTGGCTAGTTGTTTTGGGAGTGGTCCTACTCCCAGGTCTACCCCCTAGTCTGTCTTAGTTTGGAAGTGCAGCTGAAACCTGTCTACCCTGGGTGACCCTGCTGTTGTCTGAGATGCTGGTGGCTTATCTTTCAGTCTCACAGGAACACACAAGCCCCCACAGTATGAGATTTGTAGTTGTCTTAACTTAATAACAATATAGTCTGAATTAATGCCAAGTCAGCTGGATTAGCATGCAAAAATTCTGCCCTGATACAGCTTCCTACACTTCATGTTATTTTCACAAACTTCATCTCTATAGTTCATGTGTACATTGTCATAATTTTTGTTTTATGGATTTGCTTTTTAAATCATATGGGAACAAAACAATTACAAACTAAAGAACACAACACTGGCTTTTATATTTACTTATGCTCCGGTATTTACTGTTTATCTTTTTTGTGTGTATGGTTTTGTATTAGTCTTTAATATTTTTTCATTTTAGTCTCATGAACTTCCTTTAGCATTTCCTGTAGGGTAGTTCTACTTTATGAACTCCGTTAGCATTTGTGTATCTAGGCAGGTCTTATTTTCTGCTTTTTGTTTGTTTCTTTGTTTGTTGTGTTCCCTTTTGTGTGTTTGTATTTTTTTTTAAATGGGGTCTTGCTGCCTTCCCCAAGACTCCTGGGCTCTCAGACTCCTGGGCTCAAGTACTTCCCAGCTCAGCTTCTTTAGGACCTGGGACTAAAGGCATACATCACTCTGCTTCATTTTTGAAGGATACTTCTGCTGGAAATAGAATTCTTGTGTGATATTTGTCCTCCACTAGCACTTTAAATATGCCAGACCACTGCTTACTGGCCCCTGTGGTTTCTGGTGAAAACTCTGTTATTAAGTTTATTGAGGGTCCTTTTTATGTAACTAGACACTTCTCTCTTGCTCATTTAAGATTCTCATTTTGTTTGATGTTGTAGGCTCTTTTTGATTGCAGTATATCTCAGTGTGGATCTTTTTGCACTTATTCTACTTGAAATTTACTGAGCATATTGGGTATGTAGATTCATGTTTTTCACCAAGTTCAGAAAGTTTTCAGCCATTTTTTTCCTTAGATATTCCTTCTGCTTCTTTCTTCTCTATGCTTCTCATTATAGTTATATTGTTATACGGGGCATCTATAGGTCTTTAAAGTTTTTATTTCTCTTTATTCTTTTTCCTCTCTGCTACCTTTGGATGGATAATTTAGTTGAACTATATTCAAGTTCACTGATTTCCCTTCTATTTTCGTATCTGCTGTCAAACCCCTCTCATGCGTTTTTTACATTTAGAATTTATATTTGGCTCATTTAAAAAATTTCTATCTCCTTATTGATAAATTTATTTTTTACATTGATATCACTTACTCCTAGTTTCCTGAAGTATTTTTGTCCATTGTTTCCCTTAGCTCTTTGAGTATAGTTAAGACAGTTGACTTAACATATTTTTCTCTTTAAATGAGTGTCTGGACTTTATTCTGTATATGGGCTGCATTTCCTTATTTCTTTGCATCCTGCCTAAAATTGTACGATGACTGGTCATGACTATTACAAGTGTGGAAACTCTGGAAGATAATCTCACCCATGAGGGGGAGCTGCTGTTACTGTTTGCTGTGGATTTGTTTTTTAAGTGACTTTTATAATGATGAATTGGCACATGCCTGTAATCCCAGCAATTTGGGAGGGTGAGGCAGGAGGATCGCAAGTTTGAAGCTAGAGACAGCTTGTGAAATTTAGCAAGACCCTGTCTCAAAGTTAAAAATGGGCTGGAGATGCAGCTCAGTGGAAGAGTGCTTGCAAAGCAAGTGTGAAGCCCTGGGTTCAACCACCCTATACTGCAAAAAATTAAAATGATTTTTCTTAACTACATTTTGAAGAGTGCATTTTCTGTCTATGTTGTCACTGACGTTTGTGATTGTTTAACATAGTGGTCAGCTAGTGCTTTGATAGGATTTCCTTAAATGTCTAGCCAAAATATATAGAGAAGGAAGGAAGGAAGAAAGGAAGGAGGGAAGGGAAGAAGGCAGGAAGGAAGGAAGGAAAGAAGGAAGGGAGGGAGGGAAGAAGGGAGAGAAACAGGGAAGAAGGGAGGGAAAGGAGAGGAAAATACTCTTTGTTTTCAGATTGGTTGTGTGCTGGGGTATTCCTTCAGTAGTCACCAGGCTATTTATAACTCTGCCTTAGTCTTTACTTCCTGCTTGCAGGGAGCTTCAATGTCTTCCAGAGATGAACTCTTAGGATGTTCTTAAGCCTTTTTGAGTATTGTAGGCATGCCTATGGCTTTTTTTTAAATACTTTTATTTGCCTTCCTATCTCCTTTCCTAATCTATCCCTTTCCAGGCATTTTGTTCTATATGTTTCCTATTCTGACTATTGTCCTGGGCTCTAGGCTGCTGAGGGCCCATATTTGTTCCTTTAAATGCTTTTGGCAAATACTGTGTAGGAAATTGCCCCAATCCTCGAAGTGATCCAAGTTGTGTGAAGGAAAGACAAGCCCTTATAGCAGTCCCTCGGGGACCTGCAAGACAAATACAAACAACCACAATGTTTTGTAAATGAAGTCTGTATTGTTCCCCCAGCAAGAGGGGCCTGTACCAGGAGTGTGAGCTACTGTCTTCACAAGTGCCTTCGATATAGGGTGCAGAGGGATGGCAGGTATGTGTATCATTTTTGCATTGGTGTGATAAAATATCTGATGGAAACAACTTAAGGGAGGTAGGGCTTATTTTGGATCACAGTTTTGAGGGTCCATTCTGTAGTTATTTGGCTCCATGTGCTTGGGCAGGAGTGTGTGGTTGAATACAGCTCTTCACATCATCATGGACAGGAAGCAGAGGACAGTAGGAAGGAACCAGGTGTAATATACCCAAGGACCTGTCCCCCCCATGCTCTGACCCCACTTCCTTAAATCAGGTCCCACCTGCCAGAGTTTCCACCACCTTCCCCAGTATTGACACCAGCTACAGACCAAGTAGTCAAACATGGGAGCCTATGAGGGCCATTTTATATTCAAACCATAACAGTTGGTTAACTTAAAAATGCCACAGCATGATTGTAATGCAAAGTAGCAGCTTCTTCCTTCATTACCCTTCCTCTAGTTGTGAAGTTTTTGACTATCCTGGGTTTGATTCCCAGCAGGACAAATAAGGACAGAGGAGGGTGGGAGAGAAGTGAGGAGAAGAGAGGGAAGAAAAGGAGGGACAAAAAGAGAGGGAGGGGGAAGGATGTAAGTTTTTTTTACTAGATTCTAGAGTTTCCCCATTTTCAGTTAATAATGATTCCTGCCCTATTTAACTCACAAGCTTACTTTGAGGCTTGACTGAGAGAAAGAAAAAGTAACTTATGGAATTAATCTTTCCACTGTGTACTACGTGTGTATCTTCATACTAACCGCTGTCATTACTCTTATTCCTCTATTGTATGTGTGTGTGTTGCATGTGTGGTTGTTGTTTATTACAGTGGTAGATATGGAACCCAGGCCTTGTGCATGCTTGGCAAGCATTCTACCATAGAGCCATACTCCAAACCATTTCATTTATTTATTTTTGAGACAGGATCTAACTATGTATCTCCAGCTGGCCTTGAATTCTCTATGTAGTCCAGTCTGGCCTTGAACTCAAATCCTCCTCCTGTCTCCTGAGTGCTGGAATTACAGGCAGGCACTGCCACTCCCAGCTGTGTTGTTTCTTTGTTTGTTTGTTTATTATTTTTAAGGATATCCAGTGATTGTGTTTCTTGTAGAGAAGGGTCTTGACTTACTTTTTATGTTTTGTGCTTGAACTTGTAAAGGCCCAATTTGTTGAAATTAGTTTTTAATAATAGTACCAAATAGTGAAACTCCATTTGCTTGTAACCACCAGAGCAGATACATTTGGTTGTGTGGGTTGGGAACTTCAGTGCCTTAAGGAGTCCTACCCTGTTCATTGTGATGTCCTGATATACTTGTATGTTTATTATGAGACTTTTCCAGCAGGTGGCAGCAAAGCGCCTTTTCTAACAAAATCAGTATATTTTGACAGTTTTCCAATAGATAAAAGTAGAATGACTTGATAAAGGCTGTCTTTTCTCATTTGCATTAAGATATGGTCCTATTAAGAAGATGGCCTTTGGGTTTAGACCAACCTGGCCTTGTATCCTGCTTTTCTGCCAGTTATAGATGTGTGACATCAACTAATCTTTTCTACTTTCTTTATCTATAAAATAGAATGAATGCAACTCATTTTAGCCTAATATATCATCTAGGATGTAAGTCAGGTAATATATATGAAACATTTACTACAGTGTCTGGCATCTACTACATGCTCAGTGAATCATAGCTAAATCATGCTTGTTTCCATTGGAGCTGTTTGCACTTTAGTTATGTGTGATCACAGAATTGTCTGAGGTGGTTTGTAATTAAGAAAAACATTTCATTGAAAACTGAGTTGGTATCTTTTTAACTGATTTGCTATTAAGTTAAGGACTGCTGTGTTTTATTTGGTGGGAGAAGAAAGTGGCAATCCACTCCAGAGGCAATCCCAAAATAATCAGCCATTGAAAACCCTATGAGGGATGGTATGAGTCAGACAAGACTCATGGCAATTAACAACAAACAACAAGTTTTTTTCAGATTCTCTTCTTCAGAAGGGTAGTAAAGTTAATATTGACCAATAAGGTAAAGATTTGGTGGGAACAATTGGAGGAGAAGAAGGACAAAGACTTAGTCTGTAGCCTTTGGGGGGGTCTTAATGATGAGCCTCCTAGTGTGTTGCCTTATGTGGACAGAGTCAAGTACAGACTTAGCTTACAGGTTACTGTGTCACAACTATTTCTTCCTCTTCCTCTTTCTCCTCTTCTATTTCTTCTTCCTTCTCCCCATCTTGCTCTTCCTGGGGCCTTCCCACATGCTTAGTAGACCCTCTACCACTGGGCTACAATCCCCAGCCATAACTTCTTAATGATGAGGAAGCAGGAAAGGGAAAGAAACAAGGTAAATTAATTGTTCACTTTTGAGTGGGGAGTGATTAATAAAATAAAAGCAGTCCTAACTGTGATATATTAGCAGTCATTCACTTGTGACTTTTAAATTTTGGGATTATGGGTGAGATCAATAATAAGAAAATGAGCCTGTGCTTAGGGGGTGGGTAGTAGGAGGGAGGGAGAATTTATATATAGGAGGTTTGGCATGGGAAGTTGGATTTTAGCATACTCATTTTCTGTTTCAGGAAACAAAAAGAAGCCTAATGGTATTCTGATCTGGAGTGCAGAGCTAGTGGAAAATGATTCTGCTGTTTTTTTTTTTTTTTTTTTGTTGTTGTTGTTTTTCCTTTGTACTTGGGAGTTGAACTCAGGGCTTTGAGCGTGCTTTGCAAATGCTCTACCACTGGACTGCACTTCCAGCCCATTTTTTAATTTTTATCTTGAGGCGGGGTCTTGCTAAATTGTTCAGGCAGCCTCTGGCCTCAAACCTCTGCCTCCTGAGTCACTGGGATTACAAGTGTGTTCCATCATGCCAGGCTTGCCATTTTGTTTTTACTGTTGAAACTAAATCACCATATTTCCAACATTGTTACATTAAAAGTACTATGTTATGCGGGGCATGGTGGTGCACACCTGTATTCCCAGCAGGTTGGGAGGCGGAGGCAGGAGCATCCTAAGTTCGAGACCAGAGGCAGTCTGCATAATTTAGCGAGACCCTGTCTCAAAAACTGAAAAAATGGGCTGGGGGTGCGGCTCAGTGGTCCAGCACTTGCAAAGCATGCAAGCTGGGGGCCCTGGGTTCAACCTCCAGTACCACAAAAACAAACAAACAAACAACAACAACAAAAAAGGTACTATGTTCTGGATTGTTGAGAACAATGAAAATGAAGAGGGCCAGATTGCCTGATGTTAGGATTCTAGTATCAAAATCTTTTAAATTAACTATAGTAAATTAGGGGCTGGGATTTAGCTCAGTGGGTAGAGCGCTGCGCTGCAGTCTCTGAGGCCCTGAGTTCAATTCCCAGCACCGCAAAAATGGGAGAAGGGCCTGGCAATCCACTCCCAAGGCAATCCCGAAGCACTCAGCCATTGAAAACCCTATGAGGGTCGCTATGAGTCGGATACCGACTCGACGGCACCTAACAACAACAACA
>VMDO01012183.1:0-33959 GCA_007922755.1 Pedetes capensis | reverse complement strand
TAGTAAATTAGGGAGTATAACTCAGTGGTAGAGCTCTTGCCTGGCATGTGTGAGGCACTAAATTCAATTCTTCACAAACAGAAAACAAATGAATGAACAAAAACACTATGGTGTATTAGCCTGGGTTGTTTAAACATTGCTTAGGTGCTGCAGATACCAAGACTAGGTATTTGCTTTACTATAAGCCTCAGCAGCATTACAGATTTCAATCATTACTACTTAGGATATGTTATTGTTGGTTAGGTGCCATTTGAATTATACATAGTGCAAAGCCAGTTAGCACTACCAGAAAACAAAAGGAAGGACAATGATTTATTACCCATGGTGAATAAGGAGAGCACAGAGATAATTATTAAAACAACACTATCCTCAAAGAGTGAAGAACAGAAGCCAACAGAAGCTGAAGGTATCTTAATCAGTAGCTGTATGTATTCATATAAAAAAGCACTTTAGGGTTGGCACATTCCTGAGTAGGCTCAATTAAGGAGTATTTTCCTTAACATGCTCAGGTTAAGATCATAGTTTAAAAAGGAAAAAGGTAGGTACATTGGTGGTCATGGTCAGCTCATAGTCATGGGGCACATGTTCAAAAGGTTAAATTGGCAGACAAGATCACTTCTGGATGTGCTCAGTTTGCATCATAAAGATGGTAGACAGTAATGTTTTGGGGCAAGCTGAGTTTTTCCCAACAAGTTTTAGCTGAAACAAAGGAAAGCACACTTTGCAGGTCTCTTAAGATGAGTTTGCCTCAAGGGTGCCTGCCTCACTTACCAGCTAGCATTCCTTTTATTTTCTCTGAGATTATTCAAGGCCTTTCTATCTGAGTATTTTAAGTCATTTGAATAGTTATGAACTCTTCCCTGAAAGTTTTCTTTGAAGGAAAGATAATCTAGGATAGTATATGTGTGTGGCTGCATAATTGGAAGAATGATTTAGGTGGCCTCCAAGTTTATTTAGCATATACTGAAATTACTTAATTAGCAGTCAGTAGACAAATTGGCAAGTTCTATAAGCTAGAACTTTTAGAATTTGTCACATGTAGAACATAAATTATAAATAATGCCCTGATCTCAGAAGAAGGAAGACATGTTGCTGTTGGTTAGGTACCTTCAAGTCAGGTCTGACTCAGAATGACCCTGTGGACAACAGAAGGAAACACTACCCCGCACTGTGTGATGCCTAACACTAGGTCAGTGCTTCTGTGCTTTTCATAAGGTTCTCAATGGCTGATTGTTTCGGGAGTGGGTTGCCAGGTCCTTTCCCCAAGGAAGAAGGCATAAGCATATGAAAATAACATTCTGGGCTGGGAGTTGAGTTCAGTTGGTAGAGTGCTTGCTTAACATGCACTGAGACCCTGGGTTCAATCCCTAGCATCAGGAAAAAGAAAGAAAAAAACATTCTATGTGTGTTATAGTTTGAACATAAAATGTTCGCCAAGGCTCATGTTTGAATGCCTAGTCCCCAGCTGGTGGCATTGTTAGGGAGGCCATAGAACTTTGGGAGGTGGGACCCGGCTGGTGGAAGTAGGTCAGTGGGGGCAGGCCTTTGAAGTTTTCACTCAGGCTCCTGGTTCTGGTCTCTCTAAATGCCATGTTATGAACAACTCTCCACCACAAGCTGTGCTGATTCCTTCACCGTTCCTTCCCTGCCACTATGTACTGAGGTCCTCTGAAATTATGAGCCCAATAAACCTTTCTTTCCTAAGTTGTTTCTGTGCGATGTTTTGGTCACAGCAATGCACAAGCTAATACAATATGGTAACAGTGAAAATGTGTGTGACCAATTTCCAAATGCATGGTTCAAAGAAGGTCACTGAGGACAATAGTAGGATAGAAGGCATCCTGGTGTAGGTAATCTGGAGGAGCCCATCAGAATAAGATCTAAGAGAGTTGAAAGATATCTTGGCAGAAAACAAGATATGAGCACAGGAAAGTTTTCTGGAATTATAGCTTTTAGTATTTATTCTGTTCCATTACTTTGTTTTTCTTCTTCAGGGATTTCTGTTATCTGTATGCTGGATTCCAACAGATTTATCAGCATTTTATTGCTCTTCAGTCCATTTTGTCTTTCTTCATTGGAGGTGTGTATTAGTCCACTTTCCCCTGCTGTAATAAAATACCTGAATCTGGGTAATGGGCAGAGAAAAGAAATTTATTAGCTCATAGTTCTATAAGTCTAAAAGAATAGCACTGGTATTGACTCAACTCTATTGAGGACCTTTAGGAGGATGGCAGTAGAACATGTGGGAGCACGTGGGAGAGAGAGATCATATGGCAAGACAGGGCCAGAGTGACGAGAGGCCCTCTTACTCCTCGGTAGTAATTTACTGTAGTGGAACTGATCAAGGTTCTACCAGACCACTTAACCCTTTCCAAAGGCAGCACCCCCAGTGACCTCTCTTTGGATTCTGCCTCTTATAAGTTCCACCAGCTCTCACATCATCATACCTAAGATGAAGTTTTCAGCACATAGACACTTGGGGGGACAGCCAGCTTTACACAAGAGCACCATGTGTGGTGGGACTTTAAATTTCCTCCTTTTCACCATCTGTTTCTCTTAAGACATTATCAGTGGTATATATTTTTCTTGGATTCCTTCTGGTTTAGTCCTTTTTTCCTCAAATGATTTTTTTATTTGATTATACTTTCTTAAGTTTTTTCATCTGTGAGTTTTTATGACTCTGAACATTTTGTCTTGTTTTAAAATAGTAGGTTATTAGTTTACCATTTTACCTGTTTGATGTACCTTTGGTATGCTTTCTTTGCATGTTGAGATGCTATTCTGCTCTTTATTTATTTATCCCTAACAAGACCTGCATATGATTTGGCTTTGGTATGTTCTTGTGGACTATTTTTATGTCATAGTTTTTCTGAAAATTTAAGAGGGAGGCAGGATAGCTTTTCTACCTTGTGTTGTTTTCTTATGGTTTGCAAAAATATGGCCACTCATTTGCTTGTTATTAGATACTTCTTGGCTCTGTTGGCTGCACTGCTCCATCTAGACCTTTTGTGTGTGTGTGTTACTCATGAGGTTGTGTGGACCTTGCTCCTGCCACTTTCTCCTCAGTGTGAGGTCTTATCCAGTAAGGGATTCATGGCTGGCTAGTTTTGAGTGTCTCAGGCTACTCTTAGCCCTTCACATTTTCAAGGGAACCCTTGTTTAATTTGGGTGCTATGTTTGGATCCATGGCCAGTACCACTTCTTAGTGATAACTGGATGTCTAGGTACAAAGGGCCTTAATACTTATCCCCATAAGACTTTGGATTGTTGCTGTTTTGTCCTTACCTTTTTGTATTTTGGAGTTTGTTGAGTAGTTATAAGTGTTGTCTGTGTGCTTTTGGTTTTGCTGTCTAGTTGCTTTATCTTTATCTGGAGACTCAGACATTAAAAACTACACCTTTACTACTACCATTCCTGTGTTTCTAAATTGTTGTCATTATAATGAAGTTGATTTTGTTTTGTTTTCTTCTTTAAAAATCACCTTCACAGAGGAAAAGGAAATGGGATATAGAGTGCTCATCCTTTCCAGAAGAGAGGCCACTGCATTTCAGAAGAGTGGGTCTGAGGACAGTGGGTGCTGCTGCCTCCCTGTCTGAAGCATGGCTCAAGTGTGGAGAAGGATTTGAGGACACTTCTGGGACTTTGGTAAAGTAGCCATAAAATTGTTTTCCCTGAATGCAGAAGGATAAATCCTGAAGTTCCTGAGTGTTCAGGCCATTATAATTACATTTCTTTGGAATTCCCCTTCTTGTTTTCTTTTAAAGCACTGTAGTGGTGCAATACTTTTTCTTATCCCTTGAATTTCTTTAATAATTGTGGCAAAGGAGGCACGGTGGTACATGCCTGTAATCCCAGTGATTTGGGAGGCAGAGACAGGAGAATCGCAAGTTCAAGACCAGAGGCACCCTGGTGTAATTTAGTGAGACCCTGTCTCAAAAAGTAAAAAAAAAAAAAAAAAAAAAAAAAAAAAAGATGGGTTGAGGGTGCAGCTCAGTGGTACAGCACTTGCAAAGCATGCAAGCATGAAGCCCTGGGTTCAACCCCCAGTACCGGCAAAAAAAAAAAAAATTGTGACAAAGTGATAGTCACTTCCTTGTGCCATACAGAACCTTTCCACTTATTTGTAGATGAAAGATGTGTACTGAGAGTAATCTCAGAAGATGAAACTATTGACCACAGTACTCTTTACAAGAAGTATGTTTATGAAAGTTTTATATATTCAGAATCTTTTTGCTATGAGATTCTGGCTTTTTACATGTGGTAACTTACAATATAGAGAAATACTATTTATAAACTCTTAAAGATAATGTGGGTACATGATGTAATGAGAACCTCAAAGCAGTCAGAGTCATATATATATGTAAACACTCATTAATATTGAATGTTAATATGAATTGTATTAATCTGCTCTATGTAGATTCTGGAAAAGTACGAAAAATGTAGTACATAAATAGTGTGTGGTTTGGGAATGCCTACATTGGTGAACATAAGTAAAGGAAAGCAGAGAGGAATATGTTAAGGAGAGTATATTGTAAGACTGAATATTTTATAAAGCATTATTGTTTTTTAGCCTTTATCACATAAATTACATTATTATTATTTTGCCTACAGTCATTAACACCTGAAGAGGCAACTGTTACCAAAAGGCACCTTGAATTATCTCTGAGAGCAAAGAAAGGTAATATTACTTTATTGATTCCTTGACAGAAAAAGTGAAAGGCTAAGATATCCTTCTGTGATTTTTTTTTGCTTTCTTTTAAAAGTTATATAGTATAGGTAGACTATATATTCATTATTAAAGAATATCAAAGCAATGTAAAAAGGTATTTTTGAGAACTCTTATCTCTCATTTCTATCACCATGTATCTCATTCTTCATTCTCTCTACTGGTAACTAATAACATTTTTTGTGTATCCCTACTGGGCTCACTTATATCATCGAGTCTAGTAGGTTAGGTCAGATTTATAACTCCAGGGTTTAAAAAAAGACCCTGGGCTTGATCCATGCAAACAAAAATAAAAAGAAAGAAAGAGACAGAGAGAGAAACACAAAGAAAGAGAAAAGAATTTCATTTGAGAAATAAACTTGCGACCTATGCTATAAAAACAGTACTGCTACAGGCCACGAAATTCTTAATCAGTGAATTACTTAGGGAAGCTTTCCAGCTGCAAATACTAGGAAACCATTCAGACACTAGGTGTTGAATTTATTTCCTGCAAGGAGACATACAGAGAGCTCAGCACATTTTAAGTGCTGCAGCCTTAGTGTGAGGTTAGCTCTCATGGATGTAAGGTGTAGCTGGATTCGCTAGGGTGAGTTCTCAGGAAGAGTGGGGGTGCTGAGGATTTTCACCAAGTGAACTTTGCCCCTTTTTGGAAAAAAATGCCCTTTTTTGGACCTCTACCTTTGACCAGAGCCTGTTACATAGGGTTACCTCCACTAGAGATGGTTTAGTGAAATTGGGGATTTTTACACAGGTATGTGTTGTTGTTGTTGTTAGGTGCCGTGAGTCGAGTCTGACTCATAGTGGCCCTATGTACAGCAGATCGAAACACTTCCCGGTTCTGTGCCAGGCAACCGATCTTATTTATGTTTAAGCCCATTGTTGCAGACACTGTGTCAATCCATCTGGTGGAGGGTTTTCCTCTTTTGTATTGACCTGCCACTCTCCCGAACATGATGTCTTTCTCTAGGGATTGATCTCTCCTGACTACATGTCTGAAATATGTAAGATGCAGTCTGGCCATTCTTGCTTCCAAGGAGCACTCTGGTTGCACTTCTTCTAGGACAGATCTGTTGGTTCTTTTGGCAGTCCATGGTATATTCAATAGATGTCTCCAGCACCACAGTTCAAAAGCATCAATTCTTCTCCTGTCTCCCTTGTTCAGGGTCTAGTTTCACAACCATATGATGTGACTGAAAATACCATGGCATGAGTCAGATGCACCTTTGTCTTCAATGTGACATCTTTGCTTTTCAATACTGTAAAGAGATCTTTTTCCACGGCCTTTTCTAGAGCAATGCGTCTTTTGATTTCTTAACTGCTGCTTCCATGGGTATTGATTATAGAGCCAAGCAAAGCAAAATCTTGGACAACCTCAATCTTTTCTCCATTTATTGTGAAGTTGCATACTGGCCCAGTCATAAAGATTTTTGTTTTGTTGATGTTTAGTCGCAACCCATATTGAAGGCTATGATCTTTGATCTTCATCAGTAAATGTTTTAAATCCTCTTCACTTTCAGCAAGCAGAGTTGTGTCATCTGCATAACGCAGGTTGTTAATGAGTCTTCCTCCAATCCTCCTTCCTCATAAAGTCCAGCTTCTCAGATTATTTGCTCAGCATATAAATTGAAGAGAAAGGGTGAGAGTACACAGCCCTGACGCACACCTTTCTCAACTTTAAACCAGGCAGTGTTTCCTTGTTCAAATATTCAAACAACTGCCTCCTGGTTCACATACAGATTACTCATGAGTACAATTAGGTGCTCTGGTATTCCCATTTTCCAAAGTGTTATCCATAATTAACTATGATCCACACAATCAAATGCCTTTGCATAGTCAATTAAACATAGATAGACATCTTTTTGATATTCTCTGCTTTCGGCTAATATCCACCTGACATCAGCAATGATGTCCCTGGTTCCCTGCCCTCTTCTGAATCCTGCTTGATTTTTTGGTAATTCCCTGTCTATGTACTGCTGCAGTCGCTTTTGAATGATCTTTAGTAAAATTTTGCTTGTGTGCAATATTAATATTGTCTAATAGTTTGCGCATTTAGTTGGATCCCCTTTTTTGGGAATAGGCATAAATATGGATCTCTTCCAGTCAGTTGGCCAAGTAGCTGTTTTCCAAATCTGTTGGCATAAACATGTTAACACCTCCAGTGCTGCATCTGTTTGTTGAAACATCTCTATTGGTATCCCATCAATTCCTGGAGCCTTGTGTTTCACTAGTTCTTTCAAGGCAGTTTCCACTTCCTCCTTCAATACCATTGGTTCCTCTTCATATGCAACCTCTTGGAATGGTTGGTCATCTACTAATTCTTTCTTGTATAATAACTCCGTGTATTCCTTCCATCTTCTTTTGATGTTTCCTTCATCATTTAATATTTGCCTTGAGTGGCAGTAGTGAAAGATTCTACAGGTATGTAGTTACCAATAAAATGGAGTTTGTTGTAGTGAAGAAGAGGAGGCATGCATCAAGTATGCTTCTGGCTCTGTTGGAACAGGCAGTCAGTCACCTGCAATGGGAACAAAGAGGGGAACTCATGAATTCAATTATCTTGCCGTGTTCTGACTGTAATATTGGAGAGAAAGGTTAATGCTCAGGGCCTCAGTTTCTGCACCTGGAAAATGGGCATAACATTGTGGGAGTCATTGGTTATGGTGAGTGTTAATTGTGAAAAAAAAAAAAAAAAAACCCACAAAAAACAAAACACCAACAACAAAAAGACAACCTGCCCAGTTCAAAAGCTTTTATTACTTAGTAGATGCTCAATTGATGGCAGCGATTGCTGTTGGGTCTGATGGCATAAAGTGCACTGTGACAGCCTACCTAAAGTTCTGTAGAGTGGTGTAACTTTTTATGATTAAGAAACGAAATATTCTAAGCCACATTATTATTTCACTAGCACTGAAGACAGTTCCTTTCTATGCAAATGAAAAATAAAATATCCCACACCATTTCTTTAAAATTCACAAAACACTGTGTTGTAGAATACACTGGCACATATGTTTTAGTAATATAATAATCTTCTGATGGACCTACAGAATTTTACTTTCTTCTTATTAGTGACAAATCATGTGATATCCCAAGATCTTTAAAGAGGTGTGGCTTATATATTTTTCGAGAGATTTTTTTTTTAATGTATTAACTTCAGCTTTGAGAGAGAATGAAATCTTAAATAAGTTGCTACTTGCATTTAGTTACATAGGATCTGTTGGGATGATTTCCCCAGGTTCGAACATAATTAACTCACTCTCTTGTACTTTCTACTGTATAAAGTAAGCAACATATTCTCAAAGGCTGAATGAGTGTATACCATTCTGTAGTTTTATTTATAGCAAATGCAGCTTGTTAAGCCAAGAAAGTATTGTTAATAATTTAATAAATGCTTACAAATAGAGATTGATAGAAAAAAAGATGCAAGGTATTTCCTAGAACTGGATCATTTAAAAAATAGTAACTCCTAAAGTATTAGCTCAAGACAGCCTATTAATAAAAATCCAAAGATAAAAATTCTATACCACATTTAGGGAGAGTAGGTACTGCTTTTATGAGAGCTGAGATGCAAAAGTGAGGAACATACTTTTGTAAAGTGCATATAAGGCTTGTGTTCATGTCTCTAATTGCTCATCTTTTCTTTCTTTTCATCTTTTATAACTTAACCAGTTTTTCTTCTTATAACTTGGCTTTAATTTGAAAAATTCTTGTGAGATTGTACATGGAACTTTAGGCAGGAAGATTTGACATAAGACATTTCACTTTAATGAGGGTTTTGTGTTTGTAACTTTAGTAAAGTAACATGCATGAAGTCTCATTCTGATAAATAACCATATGTCAGTTGATTATATCTATATATTTTTATTTAACAGAAACTACCGCATACAAGGGTCCTAGTGAGCTTACAAATATAATATGGAGTTCCAGTGGAAGTGACCTGTCAGATGAAGACAAGACGCTTTCTAAGTCACAGAGAAATAATGAACATAGCTCTAGAACAGACAGTTTTTATAACAAGCAAACTTTATGTCCAGAAGATGGAGCCAGTGAAGGTAATTTGCTTATTGTGTAAGAAATCTGTTAAATATCAAGTTCAATAGTAGAAGAGACTTACATTCCTTATGTATATTTATTATTGATTATCATTTTGCCAATTCCTAGCTTCTATGCTGAGCCCTTTAGAAACATTTTCTCATTTAATATTTCTCACAACTCTTAAGGTGTAGGTATTACTGTGGTTTTTGCTTTCATTTTTGTGTTTTTGAGGTAGTCTCACTATGTCACCAAGGCTGGCTTAGAACTTGCTATTCTTCTGTCTCCACCTCCCAAGCGCTGGAATTATAGATACAAACCATCAGGCCTGGCCTGACTGTGTTGTTTTTACAGTTAAGAACTTACGCTTGGAGTTGTTATAACTGATCGGGATTCCATTTTCAATCTCTCTGACACCAAAGCCAGTTCATTCAGCTCCCACATAATGCTGTGCCCATGCTGCCTTCTGGCTCACTTGTTATTACTGATTGAAAACTGTGAGAACCAGTATGTGGTAGAAGTACAACTTATTAATAAGTGTCTTTTCTGGGACATTTTACATTGTGTTTTAAACAGTTTAAAACACTTTCTCAACTTTGACATGGCTGCTGTTCAGAGCCAGATGGTTCTTTGTTGTGGGAGAACTTTGCTGTGCATCTTATGTGGGAAATTTTGCACCATCCCTGGCATCTACCCTCTGGATCACTGTAATATTCACAGCCCCAGTTTTAACAACCAGAAATGTTTCTAGGGGTCGTTAGAGGTCCCCCGAAGCACAAAATCACCTCTAGTTGATAACCACCTGTGTATATAATGGAAATCATGTCTTTTTACAAATTCAAAAATATAGAGCTATTTAAAATATTTATAAGTATAATGCTTTAAAGTAAACTTGTGCCGGGCGTGGTGGCACATGCCTGTAATCCCAGCAGCTCAGGAGACAGAGGTGGGAGGATCGCAAGTTCGAGACCAGAGGCAGTCTGCATAACTTAGCAAGACCCTGTCTCAAAAAGTAAAAAAAAAAAAAATGGGCTGGGGGTACAGCTCAATGGTCCAGCACTTGCAAAGCATGCAGGCGCAAGGCCCTGGGTTCAACCCCCAGTACCACACACACACACAAAAATTAAAAAATAAACTTGTGGCTTTTAACTCTGATAGTTCATGTTAGTTACCTGGTCAAGATTAGGTTTGGACAGATGGGAGTTTAACCACCTACTCTAGAGAGTATCTGTCCAAACCTAAGTGTTAAATTCCTTTGACCACTTTGCATGCAATTTTGGTAACTACATTTTAGTAGTTACCAGGTAAAGTGGTATTTTAAGTTTACTCATAAGCCACTAGTACTTATGTTATTAATTCAACTATAGTAATTGAAATTCACTGTGATGTAACTCTTGGGTTGTCTGCACAGAGTTCAGAACACAATTTCAATATTAAAAATTATATACCTTTTATGGGTGAATGGTATGGTATGAGAATTATATCTTAGTAATGCTGGCATTAAAAAATTAAAGCTGCATTATCTTCTTCTAGCAGAAGAGATAATTCAGTAGTTTCAAAAACTCTTTTTATAAATGGAAAGATACTTTGGGCTAATGACTTGGAAAATGAGTTAATACATTATTGACTTCTTTTACAAAGTTGATCCTTTATAACAAGTAAATGATCCCTTGAAATGTATATAGTTGTATATAGGTGCTGGGCTGTCTTTTCCCACACTCTCCTCTGCTTCTCTCTCCTCCTATCCCCATTCCTTCCTTTCAATGACAGCTGTTACATTTCTCAAGATTTTTTTTTTCCAAGACACTATGCTTGGCAATTTTGTATGCTATTTCCTTTTATATTTATTGTACCCTGTGAGCTAAGAGATATCCTCATTTTTATTTTTTTAACTTTTTTAATTAGTAATTTTTAATGTACAACTTAATTGGTCTCATGACATTTCAAAACATGCATTTCTTTGTGCATTGCTCACGTTAACTTCCCCCTTACCCTCTCGTGACCCTCCTACCCCATTGCTCCCTCCCCACCAATAGTATCTTTTCTAATTGTGTGTCTTTTTTATGAAGACCACCACCAATAACAATCTTATCTATATATGTACATCCTGATTGTGGCATGAGGGAAACACATATTTTGTTTCTCCTATTAGATATCCTCATTTTATTAGAAGAAAACTAGGACTTAGAAAAGTCACTTGCCCAGAGTCACATTAACTAATAAGTGTCCCATTTGATATTTAGACCCTGGTGTCTAACTTCAGTGCTCTGTAGTAGCTGCCAAACCTGTCTTCCTAGCAGAATTACCTCTAAAAACAGTGTTCTTAGACCATCTTGCAACCCCCGTAGGAATAGAGTCTCTTGACTGTAAGACCCAGAATTGGGGTTAAGAAGGAAGAAACCCAGAGTTAAAAGTGTCAAAATATTTTGCTCTTAAAAATTCCTTTTCCAGCTGAGTGTGGTGGTGCACACCTGTAATTCCAGCGATTTGAAAGGCTGAGACAGTAGGATTGCAAGTTCAAGGCCAGATGCAGCCTGAGTAACTTAGCAAAAACAAAACAAAACAAAAGCCTAGGGGCACAACCCAATGGTAGAGCACTTGCAAAGTATATGCGAGGCCCTGGGTTCCAGTGCCAAGTACTACACCAAAACAAAACAAAACAAAACATAAAGTCCCTCTTCATGTGATTTTTCTATAACTTTGGTAAAATCTCTTAACTTATTGGAAATACAGTATCCTCACCTGTAAGGTGCACATTTTAATCTCATACTACATGTCTTCTTCCTCCATGGAATTATTGTGCCCAGACAAAATCCCCATCATGTTTGTGACATATTATTTGTTACCACTCATCCCATTGTGGCAATCTCTGTGTTATTCCAGGATAGACACTGTTTTCTCTTGTGTTTTTGTTTATTCTGTCAGGTGTGTGTGTATATTGATATGATGGGCCCTTGGTGGGTACCAGCTTTGTTGAATGTAAAGTAGGAGAATGAATGAGTGCCATGGAGGCATGTGGTATACTGGGAAGGACAGGCAGCCCTGAGGACACATGTGCTCCTCTTCTGCTCTCAGTGTCTTCCTGCTACCATGGCTCAGCATCCTAGGGAATTTCTCATGCCTTCCCCTGTCTGGCTTCTGGGACTAAGTATGAGGTTAGGTCTGGGAAGTAAATGCCATTATGCATCTGGTCCTCTCAGTGGTAGACTGATCTCTAGTCTGTTATAGTCATTATAGTGGGCTTTTACTCTATCTTCTGGAACAGTATCAGATTAAAAGAAGACTCATTTTTAAAAATTTAACCTATATTTTAACTTTAGCTTAAATTTTTTTCTTCAAATTTCTTTCAGGTACTAATAGCGAGTACATTTTTTTTTCTTTTTAATGTTATTTCACTGTACTGGAAGTGAAATCCTATCCGAAAGAAGACCATGATATCTTCTTATGAGCTTTCTGAGTTGCAGAAGTAGTGTCAGGAAGCACTTGAACTTTGTACTGTAGAAAAGA
This sequence comes from Pedetes capensis, assembly GCA_007922755.1. Classification (NCBI taxonomy): domain Eukaryota; kingdom Metazoa; phylum Chordata; class Mammalia; order Rodentia; family Pedetidae; genus Pedetes; species Pedetes capensis. The sequence goes on along the minus strand of VMDO01012183.1, from coordinate 21,697 downwards.
AAAAGAAAGAAAGCTGTAGAAAAAAAATTATTGGGTGAAGATCCTGGAAAAAGTTATTTTTAATAAAGGACTCTAAGTAAACTATGTGGGGCTGGGGTTTAGCTCAGTTGGTAGAGCACCGCTCTGCATTCTTAGAGGGCCCAGGTTCAATCCCTAGCACCGCAAAAACAGGAAAAGGACTTGGCAGTCAACTCCTGAAGCAATCCCTAAACAATCAGCCATTGTAAACCCTAAGAGGATCACTATGAGTCAGACCGGACTCGACGGCACCTATCAACAACAATAACCGACAACCAGTGAAACAGTTCAGTGATGCAATGGAGTACTAAATTATAGAGAAGAATGAGGATACTCCCTGCTTATAGATGAGGAAGAACCTCTTAAGTGAAAAAATCAATATGTATAAGAAAGGGGGAAAATATAATATATTTGGAAAATATAATATCTCACTGTCTTGAACATGATGGAGAAACCAAGGATTCAAAAAACAATAAAAATGGTTAACTTAGAATTAGGTTAAGGGCAAGACTTGGTATAAACAGTGACTAGAGATAAGAGTAGGAAGATACTTTTCACTGTCAACATATTTCTAAAAATCATCCAATGTCAGGGATATATGAACTACTGAAAAAAAAGAAGTTTTTAAAAGAAGTATTACAGGGATATAAAACTAAGAACATTAAACTTTTTATTTTTTAGATGAATTACAGTGTATAGACTGGGAGGTTGACAGTGACAGAGAGGATGTTGATGAATGCGGTGAAAGTGACAATGGCAAGGCTGCTGTGGAAATCTCAGACTTTGCCTCTTGTTCAAGTAGTCATTCTCTGACAAGTGATGACAGTCTATCTGAGCCTCCTAAGGTAAGAATGAATTATTCTCTTCATAACATTTGTCGATCATAGCCTTTTGGTGTCCCCTCCCTTAACTCTCCCATCTCAGGGGCAACCACTTTTGACTCAGTGAATTCTTTTATCCTTAATCCCCTTATCTCTAAATAACAGGTTTATGCTGTATATGAGAAAATACTGAGCTCTCTCCTCATCCACCTTCCGACTCGCAACTCCTGAACTTTTGCTGTCCTTCCATTCTCCCAGTACAGATACATCAAGGTTTGGTTAGATTAGTACTCAACATTTCATAATTGTAAATCAATAATATTGATGGCCATGTTGTTGTTGTTGTTGTTAGGTGCTGTCGAGTCGGTATCCAACTCATAGCAACCCTCATAGGGTTTTCAATGGCTGACTGTTTCAGGATTGCCTTGGGAGTGGATTGCCAAGTCCTTCTCCCAAACTGATGGCCATAGTGACTAGTAATTATTATTTTTGTTTGACAACTTTTCAGTTTTTTTGGACTTGGTAATAATAGTAATAATAATAATTATTATTATATATATTTTAAAAGAGAAGGTCTTGCTGTATAGCTGAGGCTGGCCTTGAACTGGCCATCCTCCTGCCTCAGCATCGGGAGTGCTGGGATTACAGATGTGTGTCACCATGCCTGGTTTTTTTTTAATTTATCTGGTTTTACTTAATAATACCAATAAAATATTAATAATATTAATAAAATCTTAGTTTTTCACTATTTTTAGCTCTGTCATTTAGCTTTTCAGACATAAGAGGCATTCTGTCAGTTCCATTTTCTTAGAGAACTCCAGTTCACAAACTGCTGCTTCTTCAGTTTGAACACAGTGTCCTCACTGATGGTTGGTATTGTCATCTGAGCAGAGTCTTCCTTCACCATTTGTATTACTTACTTTTGGATAGCTGTGACTAAAATATTTGAGAGAACTTAAAGGGTAAAGGACTAATTTTGTCCCACCGTTTCAGAGGGTTCAGTCCATGGCCACTTGGGCCCATGTGTTTGTGCAGAGGTTCCTGCTGGTGGGAGCCTGTGGCACGGGAGATTCTTTACCTCAAGTCATGTAGGAAGCAATAAGAGAGGAAAGGAAAGGACTTGGAGCCAGGTGTAACTGTCAAAGGCCTGCCCCCAGTCACCTGCTTCCTCCAGCTAGGCTCCACTTCCCCAAAGTGTTCACTGCCTCCCAAAATAGCACCACCAGCTGAGGACTGAGTGCCCAACACACAAGCCTGTGGAGGACATGTCATATTCCAACCATAATGCCATCAGTCTAGAAATTTGTTTACAGAGCTTTCTTTTGTCTGGAGTTCTATTTTATCTTGTATTTCATGTTTTACTCTCTTTCTTTTCTTTTATTTTTTTAAATAACAGCTTTTTTGAGATATGACTCACATATTATAAAGTTCAATCTTGTAAATTGTAATATTCACATAATTGTATATTCACATAATCATGATATTATACAGTCATGACTGTATAATATCAGACCATCATCTTCAACTCTCCCAATCCCTGTAGTTTTTAGCAATCATTCCTTATTATCTCTTCCTAATTCCTTAGTGCCTGCCCCATTTTTGGTTCCTACCAGCAATATGATTTCTCCACAGCAAGTTTCTCCACAGCTTCTACAGCACTTTTTTTGTTGTTGTTGTTTGCAGTACTTGGGGGTTGAACCCAGGGCATTGCACATACATTGCAGGTGCTCTCCTCCTGAGCTTCCCCCACTCTGGCTCATTTATTTTTTACTTTTTATTTTGAGTCACCATCTTCCTAAGTTACACAGGCTGCCTCTAGCATTGAACTCATGATCCTCCTGCCTCCGTTTCCTGAATTGCTAGTATACTAGAGGTGCAGCACTGTGCCTGCCATGACAACACTTATATATGTTCTTGTTTTGATTATAGCCATCCTAGTGGTTGTGAAGTAGTATGTTATTGTGGCTTTGATTTATACTTCCTTAATGACTAATGATGTTGAGCATTGTTTTATGTTCTTATTGGCTATTGGTATATATTTGGTGAAATGTCTGTTCAAATTCATTGCTTATTTTTATTCGCTTATTTGCTTGTTTATTTTTGTGATGCTAGGGATCTTGTTTTCCTCTTTCTTGGTTTTCATCCTTGTTTTGGTTGAGCACATCTTCAAGTAGCTTCTGAGAAATGATTTATAGAAGATAATTTTTTGAGACTTGGCATGTCCAAAGATGCTTTTCTCATACATTGATAAATGAATGAAAACCTGTATATAATATCCCATCAAAGCTTTGAAAACATTGTTTTATTGTCTTTTAGCTCAGGAGTTACTGTTAATAAGCCTGAAGCGATTCTCATTCCAGATCTTTTAAGATTTTCTCTATTACCAGTTTTAAGCAGTTTGATTCCTTGACATGGTTTTCTGCTTGGTGTTTGTTAAGCTTTTTAGATGTCTGGTGTTTGGGAGTCCCCAAGACCAATAAGACTAATAGTTGTTATCTTTCATCTTTTTTTGGGGGGGAGGGGTGAGTTTCTTGAGCCCAGGGCCTCACACATGCTGGGCAAATACTCTACCACTGACTACATCCCCACCCCATCTTTAATCTTTTTTTGATTATAGCCATTCTAGTAAGTGTGAAGTGTTGTTTCATTGTGGTTTTAACTTTCCCTGGTTAGTCATGATGTGCATTTTTTCATGTATGTTAGCCATTTATATATCTTTGTACAGTATTAAGGTTTCTCAGAAAACCAAAAAGAGAACTACCAGCAGTCCACTTCTGGGTTTATATCCAGAAGAATTGAAATCAGTATGCTGAAGAGATATCTGGACTCCCATGTTTATTGCAGCATTAATCATCATAGCCAAGATATAGAAGCAACCTAGGTGTCCATATTTGGGTGAATGAATGAATAAAATGTGGCATGTACAACTGAAGGTTATTTGAAGATTATTTGACCTTATGAAAGAAGGAAATTCTGCCATTTCTGACAAGATGGTAACTGAAATGAGCTGGCACACATAGGCGAAAACACGTTCAGTATCCCTTATCTGAAATGCTTGAAAAAACCGGAGTATTTTAGGGTTTGGGTTTTTTTTTTGTTTGTTTGTTTGTTTTGATTTGGGGATATTTGTATATACATAATGAGATTATCTTGGGGATGGGACCAGAGTCTGAACATGAGATTCATTTATGTTCCATGTACATTTTATATACATAGCCTGAAGGTAATTTTACACAGTATTTTTTAGCATACCTTCCCTTTGGCTATAACCCATCACATGAGACCATGTATGGAATTTTCTACTTGTGATGCCATATCAGCACTCAAAAGTTTCAGATTTTGAAATTCAGACTTTTGGATTGGGGATGCTCAACCTGTATTTTCTTTACTTCAGTATTCTGCAACAGTTTGGGAAGGACTGATATTAGTCCTTTAAGTGCTTGGTAGAGACTGGATGCCATGGTACTCATCGGTAATCCCAGCAACTCAGGAAGTGGAAGCAGGAAGATTGCAAGTTTGAGGCTAGAGGCAGCCTTTGCAACTTCGTCAGACCCTATCTCAAAAAAGAGGCTAGGAGTGCAGCTCAGTGGCCATCCTGGACTTTTCTTTGATGGGGTATTTTTTTTAATTACCAATTCAATCTCCTTACTTATTGACCTGTATAGATTTTTTGTTTCTTAATGATTCATCATGGTAGGTTATATATTATTCATTGTTGATAGGTTGTATATTTCTAGGAATTAATCCATTTCTCCTAGGTTATCCAGCGTGTTACATGTAATTGTTAATGGTAGTCTCTTTTGTTTTATCATAGGTAGTATCAGTTGCAAATTGTCTCCTCTTTTATTCTTTTTCATTTGTCTTTCCTTTTCCCTCAGTCTGTCAATTTTATCTTGTCAAAAAAACTGACTTTGATCTTTTCTATTATTTTTCTAGTCTCTATTTCATTTATTTCCACACTAAATCTTTATGATTTCCTTCCTTCTACTAACTTCAGGCTAAATTTGTTCTTTGTTAGTTCCTTGAGGTACAGTAGTAGATTATTTATTTGACTGACTGACTTCCTTCCTTCCTTCCCCTTTCTTTTCTTTCTCCTTTCTTTATTTTTCTTTCTTGGTGCTAGAAATCAAACTCAGGGTCTGGTGGATCCTAGGCAACTCCTCTACCACTGAGCTATGTCTCTGGCAGCCATCCTCCTCCTCCTCCCCTTCCTTCTCCTCCTCCTTTTCCTTTTTCTTTTCTTTCTTCATATTTTTAGACACAGGGTTTTGCTATGTAGTCCAGACTACAGTTAAATTGCAATACTCCTGTCTCTGTCTCCTGAGTACTGGGATTACAGGTATGGACTACTATACCCTGCTTTTAAGTGTGCTTTTCTTTGATCTTGAAGAACTCCCTTTGCATTGTTTGTAGGTAAGATGTAATGGTGGTGTACTCTCTTTAACCCATTGTTATTCAGGAGCCTGCTCTTTTAACTTTCACATTTGTGACTTTCTGTGATTCTTTCATAATTGATTTCTGGTTTTATCCTAGTCTTATTAAATTTGTTAAAACTTCTTTTGTGGCCTAACGTGAATTTTGCTGGAGAATGTTCTGTTTACACTTGAGTAGAATGTGTTTTTTCATGCTGTCATGTGGAATGTTCCATATATGTCATTTGCTCTAAAGTGTTTTCTTCCAGTGTTTTCTTAGTAATTTTCTGAGTTATCTGTACATTGCTGAAAGTGGGGAATTGAAGTATTGTATTAATTGTCTGTCTTTCCCTTCAGATCTATTAATGTTTGCTTTATATATTTAGGTGCTCTGATGTTGGGGTGCATAAGTATTTAAAACTGTTAAATCTTGTTGAATTTACTCCCTTATTACTATCAGTTGAACTTCTTTGCACTCTTTACGGTTTGTGATTTAAAGTCTACTTAATCTTAGGTAAGTACAGATGGTACTGCTTTATCTTTTTTTGTTTTTGTTTTTGCTGTTTGTTTTGTGGCGCACGCCACGTTTGTTTGTGTGTGTGTGTATGTTAAATCCGTTTAGCCACTATATTTTGGTTGGAGTATATAGTTTATTTAAATTCAAGGTAATAATTGACAGGTAACAACTTATTACTAACATTTGGTCCTTTGTTTTCTGGTTGTTTGTAGATCCTTTGGTCATTTCTTCCTCTCTTGTCTTTATGATTAAATGATTTTCTGACATAGTATGCTTCAATTCCTTATGTTTTGTTGTAAGGAATAAAAATAAGAAAGATTTTGTGTATTTACTGAAGGTTTTTGCTCCTGGTTGCTCATAGAGGCTTTTTTTTTTTTTTTTTTTTTTTTGCGGTACTGGGGGTTAAACCCAGGGCCTCGCGCCTGCATGCTCTGCAAGTGCTGGACCACTGAGCTGCACCTCAGCCCATTTTTTTTTTTTTTTACTTTTTGAGACAGGGTCTAGCTAAATTACGCAGACTGCCTCTGGTCTCGAACTTGCGATCCTCCCGCCTCCACCTCCCAAGCAGCTGGGATTACAGGCGTGCGCCACCACACCTGGCCCGCTCATAGAGGCTTATATACAACATCTTGCAGTTCTAGCCAGCTATTTTTTAGTGGATAACAATTTCAAATAAATTTTTTAAAAGTCTAAACTTTTCCTTTTTCCATTTTTTATATTTTGTGACATATTATCTTTAAGTGAACTTTCTGCCTCTTTTACTCCTTTTTCTGTTTTCCTTCTGATTAGGTAATTTCAAATGATTTATCTTCAAACTTACTCTACTGTCTTCTGCTTTATTGAGTCTACTGTTGAAGTTCTCTGGAATTTTTCAGGTTGGTAATTGTGTTCTTTAGCTCTAGGGTTTCTGTTTGTTCTTTTTTTGTTTTTTATCTCTGTTGCACTTCTTATTTTGTTCATGTTTTGGTTTTCGTGATTTTGTTTAGTTATTTTTCTACTTTCTTATATCTCACAGAGTTTCTTTAGCACAATTATTTTGAGTTCTTTGTCACAAAATTCATGAGTTTCCTTTTCTGTAGGGCTAGTTACTGGTTCTTGGTTTTCTTTGGTGATGTCATGTTTCCCTGATTGTTCATGATTCTTGTGGCCATTTGTTGGTGTCTGCACTGGAATTATTTCTAAATAGGCCAAGAAGCATGCCATAATCTAAAATTTCTATTGACCTTTCAATTTATGGACTAAACTATCAACTCTTTACATCTGAGAATTTCTTCATTGTGGAAGTAAAGAGTTCTGTGATAGTGTGGTCTGCTTGTCTCATTATTGTCACATTGTATAAGTACATACTTCTTAATTTCTTTCTTAGTATTTACTTATTGCAGTGGTTGCTTCAGTGGCTGACTACCTATCACTTCATGTTCCTAGCTTTTAAAATCGCCTTTATCTTTTGAGGGAGGTAAGCTTCCTGAGCACAGCTTTATATCTTAAGTTAACTGTCCTTTTTAGTTTTCACATTTATTTAGTATTTCATGAGCAGATTCTGCAGTGATGAAATAATAATGCATTTGGTAAAGTTAACTTCATGAAGAACAATGGAACAGAATACAAGATCCAGCTATATACCCATGCAACAACAGCCTCTTGATTTTTCACAAAGGGACCAAAGGCATACATTGGAGAAAAGATAGCCTTTTCAACAAATGGTGCTGGGAAAATTGGATATCCATGTGTAGAAGAATGAAAGCAGATGTGTAACCTCTCAATCTGTATGAGAATCAGCTGGAAGTGGATCAGAGACCTTAACATAAAACTAGAAACCTTAAAACTACTAGAAGAAAAGACAGAGAGCACACTCCAACACATAAGCATGGGCAAGTACTTCCTTAACTAGACTTCAGTTGGCTGTGAAACTACCAAAAATCTACAAATGGGATTACATAAAACTAAAAAGCTCCCATACGGCAAAGGAAGCAATAGAATAAAGGGAGAGCCCACAGAATGGGAGAAAATCCTTGCAATCCTATACATCTGACAGAGGATTAATTTCTATAGTATACAAAGAACTTAAGAAATAAAGCACCAAAGTAACAAATAATCCAATAAACAGGTGGACAGTGGATCAAAAGAAGAAATACAAATACCCAATAAGCACATGAAAAAAATGCTCAGTATCCCTAGCCATTAGGGAAATGCAAATCAAAATAACACTGAGATTCCATCTCCAGTAAGAATGACCAAGATTAATGGAACAGATAACAACAAATGGTGGCAAGGAAGCAGAGATAAAGGAACACTTTTACACTGCTGGTAGGTCTTTAAAGTAGTTTAGCCACTGTGGAAATCAACATAGAGGTACCTGAGAAAACTAAAAAGAGAACTACCATATAATCCACCTATACCTCTTCTAGGTATATACCCAAGGAAAGATAACTCACCATACTGCAGGAACACCTACATTTTCTGTATTTAATGTAGCCCTCTTTATAATTGCAAGGGTATCGAATCAGCCCAGATGTCCACTAACAGAGGATTGGGTTAGAAAATTGTTGTATATATACATAGTGGAGTACTCTATTCAGCAGTAAAGAAGAATGACATGTCTCTCATTTGCAGCAAAATAGATGGAACTGGAGAATATCATTTTAAGCAAAATAACCCAGACTTAGAGAAATACCACATGTGTATATATATATATAAATACACATACATGCATATAATAGTGTATATAAATACATATATACATACATATATACACACACACACATATATATAAATGCACAATCATACATCTGAGATTAGAAATTACAAGTGGACTGAATATGAGAGGGGAGGGGATGACTGGGAGGGAGTGGACAATGGGGAAGGGGAGAGAAGTAGGAGTAGAGAAGTAAAGAGGGAGAGAAAATGCAAAATATAGGAAGCAACTCTATGGAAATACAAAAAAAGGAGGAAAAAGGAAAAAAACATGGTATAGCCCATGGTTGCCTACAATTGCCATTACATGCAACTTAAAATTCCTACTTTTTTTGTTTTGTTTTTTTGTTCTGTAAGATGTTCAAGGAGCTGGAAGTGTGAGCAATACTGATTTGATTGTTGCATAAGGGATATATCAACGTATTACTTTTTATCCCACCAACATGTAAAATAAAATTCTAATAAAATAAGTTAACTTCCTGCTTTAAGATAAAGAAATTGAGGTACTAGATGTTGGAAATATTGCCAGCATCACCAAAGGCATAGGGGAAGGGAATATTAGTAAAATATCATGTTTAAATTAATCATATACAGATGCTCTTCAATTTATGATGGAGTTGCATCCTGATAAATTTATCACAAGTTGAACATTACACAAGTCAAAGACACATTTAATGTACTTGCCCTACTAGATATTATAGCTTAGCAGCACAGCACACTGAGAATATTAGGTGCTTGATCAGCATTGCTAAGTGCAAGCTCCCACTCATTCTGCTGCCTCTCATTGCAACAGCACCACATCACATATCATTAATCTGGGAAAAGACCAAAGTTCAAAGTACAGTTTCTGCGTGATGTTTTTGTACCATCACAAAATTGAGAAATCATAAATTGAACCATTATAAGTTAGGGACTATTTATACATTAAGTAATACTCTAGAAGGGGGAAATTTATACCATAATTAGGAATTTTGTTACAGTTGCTTTCTAGAAACAAAAACTTGTTTATATAACTGATAAGGCTATTACTTTTTGCCTCTTGTGTATGTTTGTAGAAATGGAATCAATATGATAAAGACTTACTGTATAACAGAATTATACTTTAACTCAGTGGAAGACATGATTTAGGTCTATCTTGAATCCCTTGCCCAGCCAGAGCAGGATGAGGGATGTTACTGATTTAGGAAATAGTCTTGCCTATGACTACAGTTCAGTCAGTCATCTGGAGAAGAATTCTGTTAGTGCTTATGTAAAGGTCGCTGAACTCAACAGCAGCAGCTAACATGATGAGTGCTTCCTTGTTGTTGGGCACTAAGTGTTTTACTTACATGTGATAGCTCATTTAAACTGTACAACTCTGTGACGTGGAAGTTATTTTTATCTGAGGCACAGAGATATTAAGTAGCTTTCCTTTTGTTGCAAAGTAGTATACAACTTCACCAGAACTCTAATTCAGTCACTCTAGCTTCTGGGTTGTGGCTTGCCCCATCTTGCTATTGTGGCCGTCATGTTGTTGTTGTTGTTGTTAGGTGCCATCGAGTCGGTATCTGACGCATAGTGACCCTCTGTACAACAGGGCAAACACTATTGTCAGTGCTTCTCTGCTGTTCATAGGGTTTTCAATGGCAGATTGATTTTTGGGAGGGGGTTGCCAGGTCCTTCTCCCAAGCCTACAACTTCTAGTGTTCCCAGGCGGTCTTCCACCCAGGTACTAACCAGGCCTGATCCTGCTTAGCTTCCAAGATCTGATGGGAACGGATTCCACAGGGCTACCGCTGCAGGCTGGCCATCATAGTAATATCAATAATTTTACTAACAACATACTAACCCTGAGTTCTTATTATGTGTCAAGCATTTTGCTGAATGCTGATTTAATGGGGTGATTGTTGTTATTATTAACCCCATTTTAGAGATGAGGGAATGGAGGGCTAGCTAGTAAACTGCAGAGTGAGATTCTAACATACATAGCTGCCACCGTCACTGCATCGTCGTCGTCGTGGTCCTCCTCCTCCTCCTCCTCCTCCTCTTCTTCTTCTTCTCCTTCTTCCTCTTCCTCCCCTCCTCTTCCTCCTCCTTCTTCGTCTTTTCTTCTTTCTCCTTCTTCTTCTTCTTTTTTTTTTTTTTTTTGAGGCTAAAGCCAGGGTCTTGCACATACTTTGCAAGTGCTTTATTTTGAGACAGGGTCTCACTAAGTTATGCAGGCTGCCTGCCTCCTGCCTTAAAATTTGAAATCCTCCTGCCTCCATCTCCCAGCTAATGCCACACATTCTTTTAACTGTTGTACTAATTGGACCTTATAACATGCTCAACTACTTGGAGGAAAGGTGTGGTAAAAACAAAAGTCCATAGCAATAATTTTTCTGCAGTGTTTTAGGACATTTACTAAATGTCCTAAAATGTTGGTACGACTTTTCATATTGTTCAGTTGATAGTACCTTGGTATTTTCTGGATTTTCATAATTTATTTTATCAGTGTTTTCTAAGTGTCATTCCTATAGAGGGCAGCAGAGGCATAGCAGGGAGTTGCCTTGATAACCTACATTTTTCAGGAAGTATGAAGGAAATTGGATTTAGGTGAGCTCTGTTATATAATTCTCATGTGCTTTACGTAGTGACCCCTATGAAAATACAGGCTGCATAATAAATATCAGACAAAACTAATGAGATTCAGACTTTGTTGTAAAAAGGGAACAGAAACTGCCAGGCATAGATAAAAGATCCAAAAGCAGTTCGTGCAGTTTTCAAGAGAAAGCAAACATGGTTTTCCAATTTGAAATTTGGATTCATTGTTATGAAACAGATGTTTTCTTTATATTCTTACCATTCGGGGTAGAAAAAAATGATTAATAACTCATAGAAGATGGAATTATGGAAAAATTTCAACCACACAGGAATAAGTAAAATGTTTTATTTTCACATAGAATATTACACTCTTTAGAAAATGATCTAACAAAATTTTAAAGTATTTTTAAATTTAAAAATCATTTATGATTCTATTTCTCAACATTTTAAATTATAGAATATACAGAACATAAACTTACATCTAGGCCATTTTAAAGTGTGTAGTTCATTAATAGTAAATGTGTACATAATGCTTTGAAACCATCCTTACCGTCCACCTCTAGAACTCTTTTCATCTTACAAAACTGAAACGCTATACCCATTAAAGGCTGGGATTTAGCTCAGTGGGTAGAGCGCTGCGCTGCAGTCTCTGAGGCCCCAAGTTCAATTCCCAGCACCCCAAAAATGGGAGAAGGGCCTGGCAATCCACTCCCAAAGCAATCCCAAAGTACTCAGCCATTGAAAACCCTATGAGGGTCGCTATGAGTCGGATACTGACTCGACAGCACCTAACAACAACAACAACAACAACAACATACCCATTAAACAATAACTCCCCATCCTCCACCTGCCACCACCTGGCAACCGCCACTGTAATTTTTGACTACTGTCACTTTGACTACTGTAATTACATTATATGAATAGAGACATTTTGTATTTGTCTTTTTGTAACTGGTTTATTTTATATAGTGTAATGTCTTCAAGGTTCATTTATGTTATCAGAAATTGCTTCCTTTCTAAGGCTGAATACTATTCTTTTGTGTGTTTATACCACAGTTTGACTTAATTTTTTTACCTAACATGGTCTACCCTGGAACTTGTCTGTCCCTTGTATAATATGTATGTTGCTGTTGTTGGGTATAGTGTCATGTGTATATCTATTAGAGCTGGTTGGTTTACTTTGTTAAGACTTCTGTTTCCTTCTGGTTCCTGTCTGTGGTTGTTCTATCTGATACAGAGTTGGGGTATTGATTCCATCAACTGTTACAGAATTATCTGTTTTTCCCTTCAGTTGCCAGTTTTTGTTTCCATATTTTTATGGTCTCTTATTGTAATTTTTATATCTTTTTGCTGTATTAAACTTTATAGGCTTTTTAGATTTAGATCAATTTTTCTGATGTTAGTATAGCCGCCACTCTTGTCTTGTAGTGACTGTTTGTGTGGAGTATCTTTTTCTATCCTTTGACATTCAATCTGTTTGGATGTAAAGTGAGTCTAGCATAAACAACATGTAGTTGATACTGTTGTTGTTGTTGTTGTTGTTTCAAATCCAATCTGCCAATCTCTGTGTTGATTGGAGAGTTTAGTCCATTTAAATTTAAAGTAATTATTGGTGCAGAGAGACTTCTGCCATTTGTTTTCTGTATGCCTTATTGCTTTTTTGCCCCTCATTTTCTGCATTCTTGTCTTTTGTGTTTAATTTTTATTGTGAAATGTTAAGTTCCTTTTTCTGTTTTCTGGGTGTATTGTATAACTTTTTTCTTCCTGTTACAATGAGAATTATATTTAAATTGTGAAGTCTTAACTTTTGTTTTTTTGTGGTACAGGGGTTTGAACTCAGGGCCTTGTGCTTGTGTGCTTTGCAGGTGCTGTACCACTGAACTGCACCCCCTGCCCATTTTTTTTCTTACTGTTTGAGACAAGGTCTCACTAAGTTATGCAGACTGCCTCTGGTCTTGAACTTGTGATCCTCCTGCCTCTGCCTCTTGAGTTGCTGGGATTACAGGTATGAGTCACCGTGCCCGGCTTTAAGTCTTAACATTCTAACTTATACCATCATAACTTCAATAACATAGCCCCCCACAAAACCCAAACAATGACAGATACACTACTTCTTTATAGCTCTGTCCCTGGTGCTCTATGTTGTTAATGTTACACACTTGCATCCTTTGACATTGTGTTCCCCAAAACATAAACTAATAATTCTTTCAAATCCATTCTCTTAAATTATGTAGAAAAGAAAATGTGGTGGGACTTACCAAAATCATAATACTAATTTTTAGAATGATGAATTTTTAAATATATTAGTCTTTTAAGTCATGTGGAAAACAGAGCTGCAGCACTATTAGCTTTTATAATTGCAATCTATTTACCTTGACTGAAATCTCCATTTCTTCATACAGCTTTTTAATTTCAGCCTGCAGGACTGTCTGGAACACATTTTCATGGCATGTCTAGTAGTAATGAACTCCTTCAGTCTTTGTTTATATGGACCTGTCTTAATTTCTCCTATACTTTTAAAAGACAGTTTTGCCAGATACAGGATTCTTGGTTGGCAGTTTTTACTTTTAAGCTTTGAATATGTTGGCCTCTTGCCTTCTGGACCTTTAAGTGTCTGATTAGAAATCTGCTGATAATTTTATGGAAAAATCCCTTACATAGGACAAGTTGATTTTCTCCTGCTACTTCTAAGATTCTCTTTGGGTTTTGAAAGTTTGATTATAATGTGTTCAGGTGAATATGTCTTACCCAGAATTTATTGAGCTTCAAAAGCTTCAAAATTTTTTCTTTTTTTTTTTTTCTTGACAGAGTTTTGTTATGTAACCCAGGGTAGGCTCAAACTCAGAATCCTCCTGCCTCAGCCTTCCAGAAAGTTGGGATTAAAAGTTTGCACCACCATGTCCACATTTCATGGATGTTTTTATTCATATTTTTAATCAGTTTGGAAAATTTTCAGCTATTTCCACTTCAAATATTCTTTCTGCTCCTCTCTCTCTCTCTCTCTCTCTCTCTCTCTCTCTCTCTCTTTTTCTTTCTTTCTTTCTTTCTCGTACTCCCACAGTGCATATGTTAGTTCTCTGGACAGTACCCACATAGACCTCTTTTTCATTTGTTTGCTTGCTTGCTTGTTTATTTGTCTCCCTACATAGCACTTGTTGGCCTGGGACTCACTTTGTAGCCCAGGCTGCCATCATACTTATGATCATCCTGCCTCAGTTTCCTGAGTGCCTAAATAATAGGCATGTACCACCACACTCGGCCAAATTTATTGTCTGTTCACTTCGTATTTTGTCTCTCTGTTCCTCAGACCCCCAAATTTCCATTGTCCTGCCTTTAAGTTTACTGATTCTTTATTCTGCCTTTAAATCCCATCTAGTTTAGGGGTCTGCAGCCCTAAGTTCCTAGCCTATTAGAAACTGGGTCACACAGTGGGAGATGAGCAGCAGGCCAGTGAGTGAAGCTTCATTTATATTTATAGTGACTCTCCCATCTCTCACATTATTGCCTGAGCTCCATGAAAAGTTTTTCTTCCAGGAAACCTTTCCTGGTGTCAGAAAGGTTGGGGACTGCTGATCTAGTGAATTTCTCATTTATATTATTATACTTTTCAGCTCCAAAATTTTAAGAGATTTATTATCATTTTTTTTTTATTATTATCATCATCATCATTTTTGTGATAATTGGAATTGAACCTTGGGCCCCACTCATGCTAGGTAAGTGCTCTGCCACTGAGCTGCACCCCCAGCACCCTTTTTATTTTTTTATTTTGACACAAGATCACTAAATTGGGCAGACTGCCTCTGGTCTTGAAGTCACCATCCTTCTGACTCAGACTCCTAAGTCTCTGGGATTACACGCATGTGGCATGATACTCATTTGAAATTACTCAGTTTTACCAAGTGAAAAAAAGAGATTAAAAAAATTAAGCTAGCCTCAGTAACTGGTAAGATGACATCAAAAGGTCTAACACATGCATTATTAGAGTCTTAGAAGTAGAAGAAAGTGGAAATCAGGGCCAAAAAGTTCTGTACATTAATGAAAAACATGGATTTTTATGTTCAAGAAACTCAGTGAATGTCAAACAATATAAATACAGTAAAGTTACACTTAGCCATGTCATAGGGAGATGTTTAAAATGGTAGGCCAAAAAAATCTTGAAAATGCAATGAGAAATACAACAGTAAAAAATAATAGCTGACTTTTTAAAAATCTTAGTTGTACATATTAATGGGGTACAATGTGATAATTCATTTCATGTATATACTGTATAATTTTTATCAAATCAGAATTATTGACACTTCTGTCTCCTTAAATATTTTACAAAAATTATTGATTGATATGTGTGGATAATTGTACATATTTATGAGGTTTAAAATTATTTTTTAATTTCATACAGTATAATCAGATTCATTATGGGATGTTCATAAAATTGCAACTTGCATTCTGTACTTGTTTTCTTCCTCTTTATCCCCGCATGTGGCTCATCATCTTCCTCTCAATTTTCCCATCCCTCTTCCCCGTCCTCGTAGTCCTCCCTCTTCATACTGGGTTCTCTTGTATTTTCTATCTTAGATATATTCATGTGTGTATACGTATGTATGTGTGTGTGTATATATACATGTATATATATACACATATGTATGTGTATATATGTGTACACATACACACACACACATATACACACCCATACATATACACATAGTTGTTAGGTGCCATTGAGTCGGTGTCTGACTCATAGTGACTGTATGTACCACAGGTGAAACACTATTGTCAATGCTTCTCTGTCTATTCATTGGGTTTTCAATGGAAAATTGATTTTTGGGAGTGGGTTGCTGGGTTCTTCTCCCAAGCCTACAGTATCTAGTGTTCTCAGGCAGTCTCCCATCCAAGTACTAACCAGGCCCGACTCTGTTTAGCTTCCAAGATCTGATGAGATTGGACACCAGAGTACTATGGCTATAGGTTATACGCACACATATATATAAACATATATAAAAACAATTGTTGCTGTGAGGTGCCATTGAGTTGGGTCCCACTCATAGCAACCGTCATGAGGTTTTCAGTGGCATATTGTTTTGGGATTGCTTCAAGAATGGATTGCCACGTCCTTCTCTCATTTTAGAAGTGCTGAGGATCAAATCCAGGGCCTCAGTGCAGACCAGCACACTACCAACTGAGCTGAGCCCCAGCCCTCTGTTGGTATTAGCAAAAAATTAATATATTTCCCCACAGACCTTATTCCATAGATCATAATATAAAATATAACTAATTAAATTAAGCTTTTTATAAATATCTTTTTAAATTCTTATGATTTAAAGTATACTTTAAGATTACTTATACTTATTCAATGTCTTGTCCTGTGTCATAAGAAGCTTTCCCCTGGACACGTCTCTGACTCAGTGTGTGAGTGTCTTAGCTATTTTGCTTGACAGCCTTTCCTTTTGTTCCCCAGTTCCATTTTCTTACATGCTCATGTTGTCATTCTTTACTAGCTCTTTTCTCCTCATGTCTAACTATTCCAGTAGCTACAAATTTAAACAAGCACATTCTTTGCCTTTCTTCTCTATATTCAAGACCAATTGGTCATCTGTGCTGTGAAATCAAGTCAGATTTCTTTTATGCCCCCATTTAGATTTAAACATCAAAATCTATATGGTGTTTCTTCTTTCCTTTCCTTTCTTTTCCTCCTCCTGCCCCCACAGTACTGGGTGGTTGAACCCAGGGCTTCACACATGCTAGGCAGATACTCTACCACTGAGCTCCACCCCAAGCCCCCTTTTTATTTTTATTTATTTTAATTTATAAGAAAAGATTTCTCTAAGTTGTACAGGTTCTTTTGGCCTCAAACTCACAGTCCTTCTGCCTTAGCCTCCCAAGTCACTGAGATTAAATGTGTGTACTCTGGTGCCTTGTTTTCCTTTAATCACAAGTTAGAGCAGTTCACATATATATTACTGATAATGTTCTTTCCAATTGTGTGTCCTTTGGTAATTATTAATGGTTCTGAAATTTATGGACAAGAAATTAGCTTTAAAAAAGCTTTTATGGCCAGCTTGCCAATTATTTAGAAGAGGAAAGAAGAATCTAAACTGACTGTACTATTCTCAGAGTATCTGAGAGAAATGGTATTTGTATTGGTTTGCTAGAGTTGCTGTGACAAGTACCACAGACTGTGTGGCTTGCACAACAGAAATTTATTTTCCCATAGTCTTGAAGACTGGAAGTCCAAGAACAAGGTCCTGGCAGGATTATTTCCTCCTGAGACCTCTCCTTGGGTTGCACATGGTGCCTTCTTGCTGTGTCCTCATGTGGCCTTTTCTCTGTGTCTATGCATCCCTGGCATTCCTCTCACTGGGAAGGATATCAGTTATATTGGATTAGGGTCTACCCTAAACAGCTTCATTTTAACTTAATCACCTGTTTAAAGATGTATCTTCAATTATGGTTATGTTTGAAGACTTGTGATTTCCACATATGAATTTGAAGGTTGGAAACAGTTCACGACAGAATTATAGAGACAATTAAGATGGAGAACTTTTATTTTTTAAGTATTGAAGTGTTAAACTCAGCACCTTGTGTGTACTTTGCAAGTGCCCTACCAGTGAGCCACATCCTTACCCCCTTTTTTATTTTTCTTCTTGAGACAGGGTTTCACTAAGTTATACATGCTGCCTCTGGCCTTAAACTTGAGATCGTCCTGCCTCAGCCTTTCAGTTGTTGTTAGGTACCATGAGTCGGTCTGACTCATAACAACCCTGTGTACAACAGATGAAACACCCCAAAACTGTGCCATGCCCAGCACTAGTGCTTCTCTGCTGTTCATAGGTTTTTCAATGGCTGATTGTTTCAAGACTAAGTTGCTGAGTCCTTCTCCCAAACCTAAAGTACCCGGTATTCCCAGGTGGTCCCCCATCCAAGGACTAACCAGGCTCAACCCTGCTTATTAGCTTTGGAGATCAGACGGGATCAGACGCCAGAATAATATGGCTGTAGGCAGCCTCTCAAATAGCTAGGAAAATAAGTGTGCCACCGCTGCACTGGCCGTGAACTTAATTCTTAAGAAAGAAAATGAGTTCACCTTTAGAGTCTTAAATTGGGAATATGCAATAAATAATTGATGTTGCCACTTGACTTTGGAAGAGAACATAGGGATGGAGGCTGGTTTGGAGAGCATTTACTTGGAGGTACTTTATTAAAATTAAAGCAACATAAGGAAATTGATATTTATCCTTTCCCTAAATCTACATTTTTTTGGGCAAGAAGAAAAAAATAATAGTAATCATTGTAAAAATTCTTAGAAAATGAGAAGGAAAGAGACCACAGGAGAAGTCTGAAGATTCAGATTCCTTGCTCATGGACTTATTTTAGTAATATGGTCAGTATGGGGCTGGAGTTAACTCAGTCGATAGAGCACTACTCTGTACTTTCTGAGCACCTAGTTTTGATCCTAGCACCACAAAAATGGGAGGAGGTGGCAGTCCACTCCCAAAAACAATCCCGAAATAATCAGCCATTGAAAACCCTGTGAGGGTCACTATCAATTGGACCTGACTCAACAGAACCTAACAACTACAACATGGTCAGTATCCTTTTCTGGTTTGTTATTGTTTTTAAGTGTCAGCAATTGTTAAAACATCAACAATAACAAAAATGTTTTTTAGATTATAAATATTTTGGAAAAGATTCACTTAAAACAGACTATGATCCAACCAACTTTTTGAGTTTCAAAGCCATAGAGACATCTTTTGACACTCCAGAAAACTTTTTCCCTTTCTCCCATCCAGCTGCTGCGCTACAGCTGGGGTGACAAAGGCATCAAGAGTAGTGCTCCTTCTTTAAGAGTGAGGGACGAGAACACACTCTGGTTTCCCAGAAACATCTGTGAGACAACTAGGTTGTTGCCCTTTTCCTGGCCTTCACCACAATTTCAGGGGTTACCTAAGGGGAAGAAAGAAGAAGGAAGAAGAAAATTGACAGTAAGATAAGATTCAAGGAACTCTACTATCCTACCACCACCACTTTTTTTTTTTTTTGACCGTCTGTTTTTACAAGAGAATCAAACTTATATCCACAGTTTCTTTTATATAGTAATGGGAATTATAATTGTTTGCTTTCCAAACTGTTTGCTCCAGATATACTTCATTAGCAGCATCCAGTTAGTCATCAGATCTCTCCATTTATGTTTTAAAGTTTTTATTTTATTGATGTGAAATTCATATAGCACCAAATTAACTTTCTAAAGTTCTGATTGGATATCTGAATATCCTCTTTGGAAAAACGTCTATTCAAGTCCTTCGCCAAGTTTTTATTGGGTGGTTTTTCTATTTTTTGCTGAGTTATAAGAGATTGATATTGTGTTTTGGACAACAGGTCCTTGTCAAATGTATGACTGACGAATGTTTTCTCCTACTTAGTAGGTCATCTTTTCACTTTCCTGATAATATTCTTGGATGCATAAATCTTTAGTTTTGAAGAAATATATTTTATGTGTTCATTCTTCTGTTGTTCATTCTTTCATGTACTTCTAAGAATTGATTTCCAAATACATGATGATGAAGGTTTATACCTATATTTTCTTATTAATATTTTTAGATTAAAATATTCTTTAATAGATCACATCCATTACATTCAACTTATAGTAAAATAATAGCAATTATACATGTGATTCTTTGAAAATAAATTTTTAACAAGTATCATTTGTGTTTTTCTCCCCTTTAGTTGCTTATACTTTTACTGTCATATGAAAGAAGCCCTTGGTAATACAAGGTCACGTTTTCTTCTAATAATTGTTCAGTTTTTAGCTTATTAACTTAGATGTTGATCCATGTTGATTGATTTTTTTGGTAAGATGTCAACATCTATTCTTTTGCATGTAGACATCAGTATTTGCAGCACTGTGTGTTGAGAAGACTATTTTTTCACCATTTAAAGGTCATGGCACCTTTGTCAGAAGCACGTTGATTGTAGATGTATGCTTGTGGATTTGCTGTTATATTCCCTTGATCTATATATCTATTCTTATGCCAATACTACACTATCTTGTAGGTAATATAGGTTTGTAGTAGGTTTTGAAGTTTTATGAAGTAAGGGTCCTATAGCTTGTTTTTCCCCCAACGTTGTTTTGACTCTTCTGCATCCTTTGCATCACCATGTGAATTTTAGAATGAGCTTTTCCATTTTTTTCTCTCTTATCTCCTACCCAGGTGTCCCTTGTCTGTCATTCTCTTGGTAGTAGCATGTAGGAGGCATGGATGCATTCTACATTTAAAGAGATCACAGTCTAGTAATGCTTTAGTGGTGATCATGGTCTGAAGATTTCAAGGCAGATATGGTTTCAAGATGTGTTGTTCTACTTTTATGCTATAAAATTTCAACTGTAGCCAGGCACAGTGGTACACACGTGTCACCCGAGCAACTTGGGAGGGGTAGGTAGGAGGATCTCAAATTTGAGGCCGGAGGCAGCCTGCATAGCTTAAACAAGACCCTGTCTCAAGGTAAAAAATAAAAAGGAGACTGAAGGTGCATCTCAGAGGTGGAACACTTGCAAAGTATGTGTGAGGTCCTGGATTCAGCCCCCGACTACCACAAAATGAAACAAACAAACAAACAAAAAACTATTTTAGGCAGTAAATTTAACAAGACAAGAAATTCCTGCATACTCTGGGTGAGCTGTGAGATTGTCAGTTGAAGCACCTTTGGCTGTCGTTGGAAGTTCATAGTCATGCAGGACAAGATGGAGCATCATCAGTAACTGTTTATCCAGCTTTAAATGAATGCCATTAATGCACTGCAGCAGGTATACATTGTTTTAATACTAACACTTCCTAAAAGCCATGGCATTGTGAATAATAATAGTGTTATTACCTATTTTTGGGTGAAAATTATGAAATTATTCAGGGATGTTTTTCCTGTTAGTTGCCATCGAGGCGAGTCCAAATCATAGTGACCCTACATATAGCAGAACGAAACACTCCCTGATTCTGTGCCAGGCACATGATCTTATTTATGTTTAAGCCCATTGTTGCAGACACTGTGGCAGTCCATCTGGTGGAGGGTTTTCCTTTTTTTTGTTGACCTGCCACTCTCCCAAACATGATGTCTTTCTCCAGGGATTGGTCTCTCCTGACTACATGTCTAAATACATAAGATACAGTCTAGCCATCCTTGCTTCCAAGGAGCACTCTGTTTGTACTTCTTCTAGGACAGATTTGCTGGTTCTTTTGGCAGTCCATGGAATATTCAATAATCATCTCCAGCACCATAATTCAAAAGCATCAATTCTTCTCCTGTCTCTCTTGTTCACAGCTTTCACAATCATATGATGTGACTAAAGATACCATGGCATGAGTCAGTCACACCTTCGTCTTCAATGTGACATATCCAGGGATGTCACATATCCAGGGATAGCACATAAAAAATGACAAATTTAAAGATGGTGCCTGGACCCTAGAATGTTTATATGTTGTTGTTGTTATTGTTAGGTGCCGTCGAGTCGGTATCCGACTCATAGCGACCCTCTGTACAACAGGGGAAACACTATTGTCAGTGCTTCTCTGCTGTTCATTGGGTTTTCAATGGCAGATTGATTTTTGGGAGGGGTTTGCCAGGTCCTTCTCCCAAGCCTACAGCTTCTGGTGTTCCCAGGCGGTCTCCCATCCAGGTACTAACCAGGC
>VMDO01012182.1:0-63309 GCA_007922755.1 Pedetes capensis | reverse complement strand
GAGAGAGAGAGAGAAGGAGAGAGAACACCAGATCTGGGACCTGGGTAAAACCTCCAAAGCCCAGCCCAATGACCTACTTCCATCAGTGAGGCCCCACTGCCCAAAGTTCCACAGCCTCCCAAAATAGCGCCACCTGCTGGGAACCTAGTATTCAAACCTGAGCCTTGAAGGCCCATTTTACTCTCAAACCATAGCACTGGTTTATTATAAAACACGTGATAAAGGCTATAGACCAGGGGGGTTCAACCTTTTGACTTCCCTGGGCCATATCAAGTAAAGAGGAATTGTCTTGAGTCACACATAGATGATATAATGTAGTTAAGTGGATATACATAATAAGACTTCATTTTTTATATTTTTTATTAATAAAATTTAGACAAAGCACAATATAAAACCAATAGGAAATTTGACCTTGTTTTGTAAAACTAATCTATCAATGTCTGGTTTGATGGAAGTGGTTGCATCTTAGTTCTCAAGTAAATTTTGTGACAGTCAATTTGTGGCATCTAGAACTGGATTGAATCAGATTTTCAAGAATATCATTCACAGTTGCTGCATTTTACTTGCCAAGTTGCCAAAAGCTCACATAATGTCTGATGCACCCGTAGGTAGCTTCGAACAGCTTCGAATCACTTCAAATTCAACCCAATTATACTTGACCAAAGGCTCTGCAGCCATACCACTGTGTTGTCTGATCCCGTCAGATTTCAAACACTAAGCAGGGTCAGGCGTACTTAGTACTTGGATGAGAGACCACCTGGGAAAACTGGGTGCTATAGGCTTGGGAGAAGGACCTGACAACCCACTCCCAAAAAACAATCAGCCATTGAAAAACTTTATGAATAGCAGAGGAATACTGACATAGTGCCAGGCATGGCACAGTGTCAGGTAGTGATTTGTCTGTTGTACGTAGGGTCGCTATGAGTTGGACCTGACTTGATGGGACCTAATAACAACTTACTTGACCAATAGGGGTGGGGGAAATTTTAGAGGTGGGTAATGACACTAACCTCACTTGCATTACTGACTGTGATATATTTATACTTATTTGAAGGTTGGGATCAGATACCGTGGCGCCACCCCAGTGTGTTATAAAGAAGCATTAGGTATTAGACCAGAGGTAGTCTTCGTAATTTAGCAAGACCCTGTTTCAGAAAAAGTAAAAACATGGGCTGAAGGTGCAGCTCAGTGGTACAACACTTGCAAAGCATGCAAGCCCAAGGCTCTGGGTTCAACCCCTAGTACCGCAAAAAAAAAAAAAAAAAAAAAAAAAAAAAAAAAAAAAAAAAAAAAGCAGCATTAGGTGTTGTGGAGAGCCTGGCAGCTGAATGACAGCCATGCTGTGTGACCTTGGACAGGTGGGTTTGGCTTCTCTGAATCTCCGTTTTCTCTCAATAACTAATATGTGATTCTAGGCCTGGCTATAGGGAGCTGACGGAGTGATTTGGGGCACTTGGTTGTAATACATTCTATTGACTAGGTGTTCATAAAGCAATGCTCACAATGGGGTACCACGTCAGTGCTGTTGTAATCCCCACTTAATAAACAAAAAGCACAGAGCTTAGAGAGATTCAGTAATTTGCCTAGGAACACACAGCTAGTGGGTGCAGAGCCAGGACTGAAAACCAGGTCTGTCTGAAGCCACAGCCAGGGGTCTTCATGCTGGACAGCACTAACCGCCACACTGGAGCCTGCAGCTTTTCAGTTCCCCACATCAGAACAATGGCACCATACAACGGGGCTGGCCTCTACCCTCTGCCCCTTGGGTGCTAAGAAATTTCAGGGGTCTTTAAAGCTCTTTGGAGGAAAATTCCAAATATTCCAAAATCCAAAATTTACTGGACTCTTTGATGCTTTTTCCTCTACCCTCTGCTTCCGTGGAGGGGTGGAGCTTGGCGCATCTAAGGACGCTGGCCTAGGGGGCAGCCCTGGTCTCAGGCCAGATCCCACGCAGCTCCAAGTTAATGCAGAAAATTCCTTTAAAAGCTCCACAGTTGGATTCCTCATCTCTAAAATAAGGGGGCTGGACAAGACCTGTGGTCCTCAAGTCTGGCTGCCCCCCACAAATGCTTGGGGAGCTTTAAAGGCATCTTGATGCCCAAACCCTTCCCAGGCCACCACAGTGGGATCTGGTCCCTACCTGGTCACAGCAGCTCTGGTGACCCTAACATGCACAGAGCTGAGAGCCATAGGCCCAGGTGACCTCCAGGTCCTCCCTCACTCTAAATGTTTGGGTTGTCATGATTTATTGAGAATCTACTATCTTTTCCCCAGCATGTCTGTCAGCTTGTTGTGCTGTGGGGGCTTGTGTGTTGTTCGAATGCTGAAAGCTATGCCACTGGTATTTCAGATACCAACAGGCCACCCATGGTGGACAGGTTTCAGCTGAGCTTCCAGACTAAGACAGACTAGGGAGAAGGACCTGCCAGCCCACTCCTGAAACAATTAGCCATTGAAAACCCCACGACTAGCAGAGAAGCACTGTCAAAAATAGTGTTGGAAGATGATCTCCCCAGGCTGTAAGGCATTCAAAAGATGACTAGGGAAGAGTTGCCTCCTCAAAATAGAGTTAACCTTAAAGATGGGAATGGAGTAAAGCCCCTGCAACCTACTTTTGCTGATGTGGCATGACTCAAAATACAATGGCTGCAACAATGGGCTCAAACATGAAAAGATCATGTGAATGGCACAGTGTCGGGGAGTGTTTCATTCTGCTGGTTCATAGGGTCACTATGAGTTGGACTCAACAACACCTAAGAACAACAACAGCAACAAGCAACATTATCCTTTCAAGTCATATTGATTTGATGTGTGATCTAGCCCTAAGTTGAATTGACACCAACATGGCGAGTGGAGTAACAGGGTGGACTGACTGTGTCACAGGCTGTTGCTTGCAATCAGTACTTTGCTTGCAAATTACTGGCTTTGTTTCAATCCCAGCCAGCTTGTTGTGTAAACAGGTGTGGGGTATGCGCCTCCCTGTCCAGCCCAGGTGTTCAGATGGGTGGTGCTGCACGCATACAGATATTAAACACAATTCACTTGGGACCCTCGGGTGAGGGGTGTGGACTCCTGCAGCCCTCAGGACGCCAGCGGAGATGGGAGAAAGGAAAAGCCTCGGGCACTTTTGACTTCCAGGGGCAAACACCTGTGTTGGTGGTCTCGGTGGTCGTGAGGAGACAGTTCTTACTTTGTTGGTGATCAGACGGAGAGAGGGTTCTTTCCTGGTTGATGGTCGCTGTGGGAGTGCATTCTTTCCTCACTGAAGGTCCACGCGAGAGAGCGGGAAAGCTGTTTCCTCATCGGTGGTCTGGGTGATAACAAGGGGTCTTTCCTTGTTAGTGGTCAAAGATCCGGGCCAAAAGGGAAAGATCTTGCTTAGCCGATGGTCCGGGCGAAAAAGAGTCAAGATGCTGCAGTGCAGCTCCTTGTATAGCTCACCTGCGGAATGGCCTGAACCAATCAGCTTGAGTCCAATTGTCCAATCAGGTTCAGGGGATTTGTGAAAGGTTTTGTACAAACATCCAACCAAGTTACTTTCCTTTTCCCCAGATTTAGCCGTTTTTCCAGTTTTGGGGTTTTTGCCAATTTCCTCCCAATTTCTCCCTACAAACAGGGACCCTGATTTCCCTTTTGCACCCGTTTCTTCATCCATCAGGTCTGGTGTTGCCTCCCCCACAGAGATTTGCAGGTATGAAGCCTGGGTGGGATGGTGACTCCTGAGTCCGCCTCTGAGTCAGGACACAGGGGAGCCTGGAGCTGTTGTCCTTTGCAGACCCTCCACCCTGGCCTCGTTAGCACTTCATACCACCATCATGTGGGTCAAAATGAACTAAAATTCTACATGAGATTCTAAAAAATGTAATTAGTGACACCTTGTAAAGACATAAGTTCCCCTGGAATATTCTGTCCCTTATTTCAAGCCAAGAGGGCTGGACACATGCCCCTTGTGGATGCCACTATTTTACAACTTGGTAGAAATGGTGCCAATGGGGACACCGGCTCAGGTTCCCCATATGCCACTGAACAGCCTTGTGACCCTGGGAAAGATTCATAAACTTCTCGAACCTCTGTTCTCAGTAGAATGGGGCTGAAGCAATCTAACGTGTGTTTTGTGAAGATGCAGTGCTGTCACTATATAATGTGGCTTGTCTTGACTTATCAGCAGGAAGAGGAAGCAGGGACTCAGGGTCAGTCCTGAAGAGACAGCAAGCTCCCAGTCTGTCCTTCCTCTCTGTCACTCCCAGAGAAGGTTGCAACCATGTCCTCATCGGACCCTACAGCCTCCTCGGGAACACAAGCAGGTCATGGCTCAGTCTCTCTTTCCAATCAAACATGAAGAGCAAAGTCTTATTCTTTAAGCAGAGTGGCAGGACTATTACTGTAGGTGGAACACTTGGGTCCCCCAGATTTGTACACTGAAATCCTGGCTGCCAGTGTGATTAGGTCATGAGAGTGGGGCCAACAGGATGAGATTAGCGCCCTTATGAATGAGGCCCCAGAGAGCTCCTGCATGAGACAACAGTGGGAGAAGGTCATCTCTGAGCTCAGAGTGGGTCCTCACCTCACACTGAATTTCCCAGTTCTTCAATCTTAGACTCCCCAGTCTCCAGAACTACAAGAAATATATTTGCTTATAAGCGATGCAGTCTATTGTATTTTGTAACAACAGTCCACATGGACTCAGATGAAGCATGATTAGAGAAAACAAGTCTGTGTTGGCTTTTCTGGGTGATTTTCACTCATTCATCCATCATTCATAAACAATTATTGAGAACCTGTTGTGTGAGGGACTCCTCTAGGTCCTGGGACACCACACTTTTTCTGTGAAGGGCCAGATAGTTAATATTTAGTGTATAGCTGGCCCTATAGTCTCTGTCCCAGGTTCTTAACTGCCATCGTAATTTGAAGCAGCCATGACAGTAAGCCAACATGTGAGTGTGACTTCCTTCAGCAAAGCTTTGATTATAAAACAGGCTGCAGGCCAGGTTTGACCCACAGCTTGGGACATATCAGGAACTAAAGGAGAAAGCAAACTAAGCCAGGCTCAGGATGCTTATAAACCAGTGGGAGAAGAGAGACAGGAGAGAGCAGTTTGGTGGGAAGTGACACCCGGAGGTAAAGCTGTGCCGTGGAAGAGTAGCTGGGGTCAGGCAGTGGGGGCTGGTAGCCGTGTCTCTCCCCTACCCTGCATCCCTCGAGCACACTGGTGGCTGCAAATTGGCTGTGGTGCTGGGTTTCCACCCTGGAAATCAGCCACAGTCACAACACAGCAAGCAGAATGCTCTCTCTGCACCCTGCCAGCATCAGGGAGCACAAAGTGCTGGAATTTGATCTGTAAAGGGCTGGCCGTGGTGGGCTCCTGGAGGAAGTGACCTTGGAGAGAGGACTTGAGGGAGAAGGGGGAGTGAGGGAGCCTCCTGGCACCCAGGGCAGGAGCATCCCGTGAAGAGGAGGCAGCTGCCGTGGGAGGGTGTGGCGTGCTGGCGACCAGCAAGGATGGCTGCACAGCTGGGAGAGTCTGTGATGGGGACGATGGGGGGAGCCCGGGCTGACGGTGTCGGGGAGGGAGGACCTTGGGAAGCCCCAAGCGGCCCAGAAACCAGAGCCAGAGGGCGGTGGCTCTGTCCATGGTGCTGACAGAGGAAGTGAAGGGAGTGGAGGCGTTGTAATGTGCATGATGTGTAGATGGTGAGGAAGAGAGAGTGGGTTTCTGGGCAGAGCAGTGGGAGGGAGGATGCAGTTATTCACCTGGGAAAGAGCAGGTGCAGATCTGCTCGGGCAGCGCTTGGGAAGGTTGGACGGGCGAGTTGCATAGTGGAGTCTGGAGTGCAAGGCGACCTAGGCTGCGGGTGTAAGGTCAGGAGTTGTCCACAGCCCGGTGGCATTTCTCTGAGAGCACTGAGAGAACAATGGAGCAGAGAGCAGATTCAGGACCAGGCCTGGGGCGCACCAGCAACTGGGGGCTCAGGAGGTGTGACGGTGGCCAGGAAAGAGGACAGAAATGAGGGACCAGGAGGACACAGAGAAATGATTTTCTTGTCACAGTCAAACTTGTTGGAAATCATAATTCACCAGCCAGCTCTCATTGTACCTCCTGGATCCCAACGTCACCGAGCCAGCTCTTGGTTCCGCCCAGGAGTGCCACACGGGCTGCTCATTTGTCACTTCTTCCATGCTACCTTGGGTCAATGGCCTGTGCCAAGTGGAAGTGTCACCATTGAGGCACTGGGCATCCCTCTGTATCCCCCTCTGTGCGGCCGGCAGCTTTGCACGGGCAGTCACTGACCGCGGACGGAGGTTGGAGAGAGTGACTGGGTTTGTTCATCACTCAGCAGCTTTTACTGAGCACCCAGCACAGCAAGGCAGGGGCAGGAGCATCTTCATGGGATGAGAGGAAAAGCAAATCACTGGGAAAATCCATCAGAATGCCAGATCACGGAAGGGGTAAAATGAAAAGGGAATGCCTGTGGCTTCCTGAGGGGAAGCCCCAGGGAGGACACTTAGGCTGGGGGACCTCAACCCCACCCAGCCACGCACAGCCCATGCCCTCCTGGTGGCTGGGACCTTGCTGGGCAAACACTTTCTCCCCTGTTACTCCCTGGCAAATGCAGGAGGTGGGGCCAGCTTCCTCACCAGAGTGTGTGGGGACTCTGGGACTGGAGCCCAGGGGAAGGTGCCACGTGGTGGCCTGCCAGCTTTGTGCGGAGCCCTTCCTGCTGGCCGGCCCCTTGTGCTGTGTAGATTCCCCCCGCCCTTTCCTAGGTGTCCCAGAGCTCCTGGACAGCAGCCATTCCTGGAAGGGCTCTCCAGGCTGCTGTCACTGTGGGCCACGTTTTTCTCCCATTGAAGGACATGGTGCATGTCCTTGTAGTGGTCTCCAGGAACTCAGGGAAGACTATTCTCTGGGCCAACTCTGCTGTGCCCATCTGTCCTCGCATGCACCTTCCTGTGGGGAGTGCTGGACCATTTGCGTTTTTCCTGTGGTGTGGTCACTAAGGCCAGGACGCTCCACCAGAATTGCCACTGCTCCGCTTTCTGTGGGGACTCTGTCCTTTGGGGGCTGTCCTCGTGCATTTCCTGGTCTGCATCTCTGCCTCTCTCGCTGGGTGTCTGTGTCTGGTCTTAGAGGGCAGGATCGGTGTTCTCTTCTCCTCCATTATTCTGTCTTCTCTACATGACAGCCAGCTAACTGACCCCCTTTGTGGCTCAGAGCCCCGTGTGCTTTTTATGGAAACCGGGAGCTGAAAGAGTGCCCTGAATATGGCTGAGCTCAAATGATGTTGGAATGAAGGGAACCTTTGAACATGCCCTTCCCTTTACCCTCTACAAAGACGCCGACCTCCCTGACCGCGGCTTTCCCTCACTTTCATCCTCCACAGCTAGCTTAAAAGAACCAGCCCTGGAGATTTGGCCTCCCTGTGCACCAGCTTTATGTAATATTCAGGCATCCAGGCTGTCACCTGCCCCTTGCCCCACCCAATCACAGACCTGGGCAAGGGCCACCTGAGAGATCTGGGAAGAGCCGAGGCCATTTCTCCAAGTCTGGCCACTATCCTGGAAAGGACCACAATTTAGTGACAAGGAACAGAGCATGAGGTCAGCAAGGATGCTGGTGGCCTATCCAGCACCTGTGCAGCCTTAGGTACTCTCTCTCTGGGGGCCTCAGTTGCCCTGTTGAATATTAAGGATAAGCACGTGACTCAAAAGTTGGTCAGGTAATTCAGGTAAGCATCTGGCTTGATGTCCACACAGAGTAGGAGGCATGGATTAGGTAGTGGGGCCCTAAACTCGTGTTCACCTCGAACCTCAGAATGTGACCTTATTTAAAGATGTAATTAAGGTAAGAACCAAGGTCCTATTGGATTAGGGGGGCCCTAAGTCCCTATAAGAGTGTCCCTCCTAGTATGCACTACTTTCACCATCTTCAAGGGTTTGATTTTGAAAGCCCTGGTCCCCCTTGAGCTGAGGGGCGCCTCGTGAGAGGTACCTGTGGCAGCTTCTCTGGGCTCATGGCACAGCAGTGGGGGCGTCAGCGTGGGCCTGTTCTCTGTCTGCCTTCCCCAGCCTTCGTCCCCTCAGGTCCTGTACTCCCACCACAGGAAGCCTGGAGTCAGGAGGGGTGAGGTGTAAGCTGAGACTGGAGTGGTGAGGGGGCCACACCTTCCAGTCATCCATGCAAGTCTTCTCTCTTTTCTCCTGCAGGGAGGGGTAAGCTGTCTTGGTCCCTTTGCTCTTGCTATAACAAAATACCTGAGGCTGGGCCCTTTATGAGGAAAAGGGATTTATCTAGTTCACCGTTCTGGAGGCCTGGGAGCATGGTGCTAGCATTTTCTTGGCTCTGGCAAGGGCCTCATGGAAGATGGTCTCAACATGGCAGGACTGTGCAAGAGTGGTAAGTGGCATATATAGGAGAATTCAAGGGAGGCACCAGTCTCCCTTATAACAACCCATTCTTGTGGGAACTAATCCAGTCCCATGAAACCTTCATTACTCTTCCAAGGTTGGTTGTCCCATTGACCTAATTACCTTCCATCAGGCCCCACTTCCTAAGAGTTCTTCCACCTCAACACCACTGCCATGGGCACCAAGCTCCTGGCACCTGAACTTCAGGAGAAGCGCTCAAATTATATCCAAACAATGACATAGGCCAGTGAAGAATACCAGGCAGGACATAATATTATCAGATTTGCCCTTAAAAAAAATCTGAGGCTTGTGTGGAGAATGGAGGGACTATGGGGGTCCAGCGGAGGGCAGAGGCAGGAGTCTGGGTAAGGGCTGAGGACAGCGTGGCCTCCATGGAGAAGAGGAGCAGGAGGGGTGGGAGCCATTTTCAGAGGTAAAGGCAGGTAGGAGGCGAGGAGCCCTCAGTGGGTGGGGAGGGGCAAGGGGCAGTGGGGTTTCACGCACAGACGCCCGCCCTCGCTCTCTTGGATGAACAAGGATCTGGCGCGCACTGAGCCTGGGATACACATTTGTTCCCAGTCCTCCGCCAGCCCGGCTCTAGAAACTCCCCAGCACCCAGTGTCCTGGGTTTCTCAGCCCCGCCCTCCCTGCCTGGGAGCTGAGCACAGTAGTGAAGTTCGTTGTCATCCAAGGCTCACGCTCGTGCTTTTCCCCCATGTGAAAATCCTGCAGATGTCACTGATCCGCCACGCAAGAGCTGTGACTCTAACTCTACGTAATGTGTAATTATAGCAACACAAGCATAAAATTACCAAGGACAAGGAGCTGCAGAGTAATTATATGATTCTTTGTCACTTAGATCTTTTTTTTCTTTCTTTTTAAGCTGATTCCATTAAAAGCACCCATTTTTGTGGATGGGCGGGGAGAGCAGGTGGCAGATGGGCAGGAGGGTGAGAGAGGCTGAGGGGTGAATTCAGCAGCACCAGGGCGCGGAGTCGGGGGAAGCTGGTCTGGGTTGAGGTTCGGGACATGCATGACCCCGGCAGTATGCTGGGCCTCTGTCCCTCCAGCCCAGCTTAGCAAAGACCATTGCCCCAGCTTCCTGGGGGCGGAGAGCTGCAGGGACCTGGGCCTGTACTGAGGAGGAGGAAGAGGCTGGGATGTCACCCCTGGGTGGCACTGGAAATGGTGCCCCATAGGGGCACTTGCGCCACAGCTCCATTATGTTCCTGAAGCTGCTACAGGCCTGTGCTCCTACTCCCGCTCTGCTGAGCTCCACCCAGGGCTGGGTTCCTGCTTGGCCCCGCCCCACCCATTTGCCCCGCCCCATCTACGCCCTCGGCCCCGCCCCTTCCCCGCCCCAGCCATGGGGCCCCGCCTCCTTTGCTCCACCCCCACGCCCTCTGCCTGGGCCTCTGGACCTGCCAAGGCTTGGAAGGCTGGAGTCAGAAAGTCACCTTGGGGTTGCCATAGGACAGGTCCCTGCCTCCTGTGCCCGTGTGCACCTTTTGACCCTGCAGTCGCGAGAGTGGAGTAGAACGGGTCTTCTGCACGCTCTGCGTCTCCAGTGCTCCCTCCTAACTGCAGAGCCCCCCAGTCTTTACTGCGGCCCCTCCCCAGCCTTGTGCAGGACGTAGACCACCCTCTGCGTGCCCCTAGCTCTGTGGTGTACCCACACTGGTGGCTTGAAAAGGCTTGGTGGCTGGAGTATGGCACTCGGCCCTAAGAGGCTGGACGTCCAGCGACAGTGCCGTGGAGTCTCGCATTCTCCATTGAGCACCGGATGAAGAGCATTCAGGCGAAGTCGCCTGGGTGCGTGAGATTGAGATTGCCGCCTCAGAGTCTTGCCCCCTCCCCGCAGGTCCTCATGCCATCTTTGACACTATCTGCCTGCACTCCTCTCATCCAGTCATTTCCACTGTTATTTTGCACCAGCTTAACTCTTTGAGTGGGTTGGGATTTAGCTCAGTTGGTAGAGCGCTGCACTGCAGTCTCTGAAGTTCCGAGTTTGATTCCCAGCACCGCAAAAATGGGAGAAGGATGTGGCAACCCACTCCCAAGGCAACCCCGAAACAATCTGCCATTGAAAACCCTATGAGGGTCTCTATGAGTCAGACAGGACTCCATGGCACCTAATAACAATTATAGTATAACTCTTTGAAGGGGTTTGTCCACGTGGTTCCTTGCTTGAGACTGCGCGGGGATAGCTAGCGCTCTGTTCTTGGGAAACTGTCCTTGGACCTCTACCCCGGGCCTCCATTTTTTGCAAAGCCCTCTCCCCCAGGTCCGTTGTGGGTCAGATTGCAGAGCAATTACCCCTCAGAGCAGCTGTGCAACTCATGAGTTGCATCCACTAATGATATTAGGCAGACCCAATTAGCAGAGCCCAGAAAGCTGGCGACAGGCACTGCCTCCCACCAGGCCCCGCAAGGTGCTGTGGAAGAGCGAGGAGGAAGAATCTTGGTTGGACTCCAGGGTCCAAGGAGAGGAAGTGAGGGCTGGGGCCCCAGGAGGGCATGGTTCCTTTAACTTTCCTGATAGCAGGATGTGTAGGGCAGGTTTGCCTGGCTGGTGGATAACTTACCTACCCCTCTCTGCTGGTCAGTTTTCCCACTCGTTAAATGGTGGTAAGAATATGATCTATGTCATGGGTTATGGGAAGATCAAATGGCTTAACACATGTCACAAATTTAGGAGATTGGCACATTGTAACAGGTAAAAAAGCAACAGTATTGCGTATGGAAGGGAGGTGGGAGGTGCTAAGTGGTGATTGGCATGATCCCTGTCTTCATGTAGCTCACAGGCTATGTGGGTTTCCTCAGCTTACCACTTCAGCTGATGGTGCAAACTTAAGAACCTGGTTCTCCAGGTATATCTGACAGCTGAGTCCTAGGAACTTGCCTGGGAATGTGAATGTAAATTGCCGATCACTCAATACATTTCACATGTAGCCAAAGAAAAATCAAATTTTAGTATGGGTTTTTTATTTTATCAAGGTAAAGCAGGCACAAGGTCAAACAAAAAGTTAATTCAGAAAAGAAGTAGTCTCTTAACCTGTTTCCTCGCTATCCCTCTTCTTACAGGATACTTTGAGCGCTCCTTCCTGTTTCTTCCAGGATTTAGCACCAGGCTCCTGCATTAGTATTTGAGAGCTTAGTTCCTCAGGTTGCAGAGATGAGGATTGTGGCTTTTCCTTCGCTCCCTCTCCCGTTCTCCCACCATGGTGAAGTCACGTTTTTCATTAGCTCCTTGCTCTTTACTCTCTGTTTGATCCTGCATGTTACTCACGGCAGAGTCAAATACTGTATCATGACGGTATTTTCTTTCTTGTTCAATTTTTATTGGAGTTAATAACTGCATGATTTTGTCATCTGTTTAGATTTTTCCTGTTCTAGCTGAGAATAATATTTTAGGAAGTTTTTTTCCCCTAAATTTTACTTTAGTCCTTGAAATGCCTGTTTTTCCCAACTTTCATTTTTCTATTTGTTTTGTTCTGTTTCTCTTGACGGCATTTCTCTGATGCCTAGTGACTCACAGTTCCTTTGTTGTTAAGAGTCAGTTACAAGAGGTTAACTGGGGCTGGGCATGGTGGCGCATGCCTGTGATCCCAGCAATTTGGGAGGTGGAGGCAAGGAGGATTGTAAATTCGAGGCCAAAAGCAGCCTGTGTAACTTAGACATTGCCTTAAAGTAAAAACAAAACAAACAGAAAAACCTTAAATGCTGGAGGTGCAGCTCAGTGGTAGAGCACTTGCGAAGCATGTACAAAGCCCTAGGTTTACCCACAAGTACTGCCAAAAAAGTAAGTGAAAGAAAGAAAGGAAGGGAAAAGAAAAGAAGAAAATTTGTTGATTGGGCCCCTGTGTGCAGGGGGATTTGGCCCTGTAAGGCTTGTTGTCTGGGGGTAACAACAGGGGAGGAATGGGGGGCTGGTCAGCAGGCTTTACCTTGGGGACTCCTATGTCAACAGTGGGTCTTTTCTCTGGGGTATTGAGTTTTTCTGGAGGAGGATCCCCGTCCCCTGCCTGAGTGTGGCCCTGTCCACTGCAGACTTCAAGCTGGCAGGAGCAGAGGGCTGTCCTGCCTTTCAGTACCCAGCCTTCACTTCATCCCTGAGGTCCAGTCCCACCTCCTTCCTGCCTGGGGGCTGGGGGTCCCCTCTCTGCATCCATGGCTTAGCATCTCCCCAGGGTTTAGGGAGAATTGGCTGCCTGACTGGGTGGGGTTTGGGGTGGGCCTTTAAGTTCTCCTCCTGAGGACGTAAACACAATATTCTTGCTTTGCTTCCTCACTTTTCCCTGCAGCTGGGGTCTGCTTGTTAGCCTCCCAGGCCTACCTAACTTCCTTTGTTGAAACCTAAGTCCCAAAGCAAACGTGTTAAGAGGTGAGGCCTTTAGGAGGTGATTAGGTCATGAGGGTGGGGCTCTCACAAATAGTATTGTTGTTAGGTGCCATCGAGTCGGTACCCGACTCATAGCAACCCTGCGTACAACAGGAGAAACACTATTGTCAGTGCTTCTCTGCTGTTATAGGGTTTCCAATGGCGGATTGATTTTTGAGAGTGGGTTGCCAGGTCCATCTCCCAAGCCTACAGCACCTGGTGTTCCCAGGTGGTCTCCCATCCAAGTACTAACCAGGCCTGACCCTACTTAGCTTCCGAGATCTGACGAGACCAGATGCCACAGGGCTACGGCTGCAGGCCCACAAATAGTATTAGTGCCTTCATAAAAGAAGCTTGTGGGGGCTGCCCCTAGGGGAGACAGTGCGGAAGCCAGCCCTCCCGAGGCGCCGGAGTCCATTGCAACATTGATCTTGGACTTCCAAACCCAGCAACAAGAACTGTGAGGCCACATTGCTATTGTTTTTAAGTTGCCCAGTGTAAGGCATCTTGCTAAAGCAGCCCAAATGGAGATACCTGTGGCTCTGTGGGTTGCTTTGGGGTAAATTTGCTTTCTTCTCAGCCCAACCCCTCCCTGCAGCCTTTTCGGTTTGACTTTCCTGCTCCTCCTGGCTTGGTCCTTGGTCATTTCCATCTAGTTTTTGCTTTCATTTGTTATTGCTCTGAGTTATAAGTATCTGGTAGTTTCACTGAAGATGAAATCTGTGTTTCTGATTTATTTTCCTGTAATGTTCAGGTGATTATTACGTTACCGGGGAGAAGTGGGGAGCACTGGTAGGTGGGTCTGGAGCTCAGGTCTGGGAATCTGGCAGCAAAACCTCAGTCCTTATATTTGGCGTATAAAAGGATTTATACCCCACACAGAAATTGTAGGAGAGAGTATATTGTTGTTGTTAGGTGCTGTCCAGTTGTGTCTGACTCATAGAGTTTTCAATGGCAGGTTGTTTCAGGATTGCCTTGGGAGTGGATTGCCACGTCCTGCTCCCATTTTTGTGGTGCTGGGAATCAAACTCGGGACCTCAGAGCAGTGCTGTACCAACTGAGCTAAATCCCAGGCATAGAGTATGCTGTTGTTGCTGTTAGGTGCCGTAGAATCGTTTCTGACTCATAGCGACCCTCATAGGGTTTTCAATGGCAGGTTGTTTCAGGATTGCTTAGGGAGTGGGTTGCCATGTCCTTCTCCTATAGGCATAGAGTATAGACAAAGTTTATTAAAAGATAGTACACCATCAAGGAATAATTACAGGGAAAAGTCAGATACCTGGAGATGCTTAGGTAAACCTGGAAAAGACCTTGGAAAATCCTGGGTTCCCTGGATGAATCAGCATAAAGATATTTCTGTTCCCCAGGGGAAGATAAAGCGAGAGAGAACAGGAGAGGTAAGCAGCCTTTTAGAAGGAAAAGTGCCTGGATAGAAGGAGAAGGCAGGACTGAGAGAAGGGAAAGACAAGCGCTTGGGTGCTGGAGAGAGACAAGAACAGAGGCTGAGCGGAGACAAAGGAGACTGAGTGGGCACGTGTTCCCTCTAGTTTTATTAAACTAGGACACTCTGAGTGTGACATCAGCCCTGGGCGTCCAGCTCTGGGCACCTAGTGTGATGTGAGCATAGGGTCTTTGTTTTATAAATGGCTCAATGGCCTGGATTAGGACGTGGGACCCATTAGAAAATGTCCTTCCAGTGTCCCCAGAGAAACACATGGCTTCATGCATCATGGCTGAATAGTAGGAGCCATTTTCAATCCCCTTTTCTTCCATATTGCCTGCTAATGGCTAAGCTAACTACTTAACAACTTGTTGTTGTTAGGTGCCATTGAGTTGGTATCCGACTCATAGCGACCCTCATAGGGTTTTCAATGGCTGAGTGCTTCGGGATTGCCTTAGGAGTGGATTGCCAGGCCCTTCTCCCATTTTTGCGGTGCTGGGAGTTGAGCTCGGGACCTCAGAGACTGCAGCGCAGCGCTCTACCCACTGAGCTAAATCCTAGCCCAACAACTAGGGAAAAGCAAATCAAACCCACAGTGAGACATCACACCTGTGAATGGCTATCACAAAGAAACCATAACAGGTGTTGGTGAGGCTGTGGAGTAAAGGGAACCTTGGCACCAACATTTCTCAGTGGGAATGGAGGTTAGTACAGCCATATAGAAAATAATATGGTGGTTCCTCAAAAAATTTAACTACAATTACCATATGAGGGCTGAGGTGGAGCTCGGTGACAGAAGGCTTGCCTAGCATGCATGAAGCCCTGGGTTCTATACGGAGCACTGCAAAAGTAAAAACAAATAAGAAAGGAACTCCCAAGCCGGGCCTTGGTGGTGTATGCCTGTAATCCCAGCAATTTGAGAGGTGGGGGCAGCAGGATCAGAGGCAGGAGTATTTAAGTTCAAGGTCAAAGGCAAGCTTGTGCAATTTAGTGAGACCCTGTCTCAAAATAATAAAGGGGCCAGGAGTGTAGCTAAGTGGCAGAGCACTTACAAAGTATGCACAAGACCCTGGGCTTCAACCAGTGCTGCAGAAAAGGGGGAAAAAAAAAGGAGCTCCCATTTTATCTACCAATCGCAATCCTGGGTATATACTGAAAGGAAATAAAATCACTATATCACAGAGATATCTGCACTCTTTGTCTTATTGCAACATTATTCACAATAGCCAAGATATGGAATCAACTGGATGAATGATAAAGAAAATGTGGTACAGACAGAAGCCATAAAAAAGGAGGGGCTGGAGGGGCTGAGATATAGCTCAGCAGCAGAGCGCTTCCCTAACTTGCATGAAACCCTGGGTTCCATCGCCAGCACTGGGGGAAAAAAGAGAGAGAAAAGAAAAAACAAAACAAAACAAAAATAAAATAAGCAACCTTATCATTTGCATTTGCAGCAACGTGCATGAACTTGAAGGGCATTTTGCTAAACAAAATAAGCCAGACAGACAAATACTGCAGGGCATCACTTATAAGTGGACTCCTCTCAAAAAAAGTAAGTCAAACTCATAGAAACAGATTAGAATGGTGGCTGTCAGGGGACTGGAGGTGGGAAGATGTTTGTTGAAAGCTACAAACTTTCAGTTATAAGATGGAAAAATTCTGCAGATGGAATGTACAGCAGGGTGACTGCTGTTAATAACTGTACCGTTACCTGAAATTGCCCAGAGTAGATTTTAGCTGTTCTTGCAAAACAAACAAACAAAAAAGGTAACTATGGGAGGTGAATGGGGCTGGGATTTAGCTCAGTTGGTAGAGCGCTGTGCTGCAGTCTCTGAGGTCCCTAGTTCAATTCCCAGCACCACAAAAATGGGAGAAGGGCCTGGCAATCCACTCCCAAGGCAATCCCGAAACAGTCAGCCATTGAAAACCCTATGAGGGTCGCTATGAGTCGGATACCGACTCGACGGCACCTAACAACAACAACTTGGGAGGTGAGGAGGATGTTATTTAACTTGATCAAGATAATCATTCTACAATGTATACATATTTCAAACTATCCTGTACACTTTAAGTATATAACATTGTCAATTATACTTTAACAAAGCTGAAAAAGTAATGGTTGATAGAAATGTCTCTATCTGGTATCTTGAAACTAGTTGGAAACAATAGGAAGTGGAAAGTGCTGAAAGATATTCAGTCCTTCTGTAAAATGTAAAGTCTCTTTGAGTTGAGCCAGAGCCAAAGGGAAATGCACACCTTAAGCCTATTGGTTTGGATCCCAGAGTTACTCACTTGCATATTGGGGTGTTGCCAGCAGCCTGTGTTCAGTCCCCAGGGACTGATTATGTACATCCTGTAAGGAAGCTCTTGAGGACATTGGTCATTATATTCAACATTTCCTATTGTAATGCTATATGGGAGAATTTCTTGATCTTATTTTTGCATACAGTCTAGATGCTTCTTTATCTATGATTGACTGCTTTTATTTTTTGGACTGGGTAAGTTCACCTTTTCATATTAGCTTTTAGGTAGCTCAGAGCACAATTTCTGGTTTGCCTTTAACAAGCATATGCACATGATTTTGTGTTCCAGACTAATTTTTGTTGACATTTTATTCCCCACTTTTTTGGTTTGTCATTGCCTATGTTTCTTCTTTCTCATCCACTCCCAATTCTTGTTATGCTGCTCTATTTTATATGTTCTGGTCGACAGCTTAAATCTTTTCCGTATCAAGGAGTTATTGAAATAGATAAGTAGAAGGGTAATAGGAATTTACAAATGCTTAAGTATTCACCAATAGTATTGTTTGGTCTGTGCCCACTTTTCATCCATTGGGTTGTTTCTTACCATTGGTCTTATTTAATCTTTTACAGATGAGAAAAGGTCAGGTCTAGATAAATCAAGTGATTCACTCAACCTCACCCAGAAAATTAGTGGTAGAACAAGGTCATGTCCAGGGCTCCTTCCATGTCTCTACTTTGGCACCTTCCAGGAGAGTTTGAGGAACCAAAGGTCACCTAAGCATCCTGGGCCCAAACAAGAGCCCTGATCTCTGGCCTCCCAGTCTTGCAGTCCACCCACTTCACAACAGAGCCCAGAATCTACCAGATAGTATCATTCAGGGATTTCACCGTATCTTAAGTGTTGGCTTCCCATTTTGGTTCCCCTTCCCAAGACATCAGCCCTTTGCCTTTAGGCACAATCGGGGCATACATATGGGATCAATACCAAGGTGCTTCCTAGAGAAAAGAAGAGACACAGGAAGAGAGGACTCTCTCCCCATAACACAGACCTACCTGGATCCACCCAACCAGGAGACATTGATGGAATCCTGCCTGCGTGTCCAACACTAAAATCCATGGCAATACAAAATGCTGTTTCTGTTATAAAAGAAGGAACTTGAAACTCTATTTTAGGAGAACTCTAAACGCAGTCAGATGACTTTTCCCCAGACAGGCTCTTCTCAGGCAGCCCAGGGAGAGAAAGGGCCGCAGGCTGCTCAGGCTCACGGGCTGTGATGGAACAACTCATCCTGTGAGGCCGGAGAGGCAGCCGTTTGCCCTGAACCCCTGGGGGCCCAGCCACTATTTTTTCCTCTAAAGGATGTTCCTATTGCTGTTTTATCCTCTCAGCAGAGAAATGAACTGCTTTCATGTTGTTTGAGGTTGACCGTGCTTGGGCGTGGGCGTGGGGCTAGACTCACATTGGTTGGCCAATTTGTGAGTTTTCTTTGATTTGCTTCTTATCCGCCTGCTTCCTCACTGAGGCATCTGGCATAACCAGCACTCTGCAGCATGCTGGGTCGCTCAGCCATGATGTTCGACAGGTTAGGTGTGTTATGAGCACTTTTGACTTTGTTCAATATTTTCAGTTGGTGATATGTTCAAGTTGTGACAGGTTCACGGGGGATATAACCCCACCACAAGTTGGGGAGCATCTGTACTCAGGTTTTTGTTTTGAAAAGATCGCTCTGGTTGCAAAGTCAAGAGTGAGTTATTGGGGGTAGGGGTGGGGGAGGTTGCAAGAAGAGGGCAGGCACCCGGGAAGTTGAGAACCTGGCCTGGTGAGTTTCTTCAGCTAAAAATTGGCAGCAGAGCCAGGTGTGGTGGCGCACACCTTTAATCCCAGAGACTCTGGAGGCTGAGGCAGGAGGATTGTAGGTTGGAGGCCAGCGGCAACCTGTGTAACTTAGTGAGACCCTGCCTCAAGATAAATTACAAAGGGGCTTGGGGTTCCTTTCAGTGGTAGGGCATTTGCAAAATATGCATGAAGCCCTAGATTCAGCTCCTGAGTACTGCCGAAAATTTATTTTTGCAGCAGACAACCTTCCCCATGAGCTATGCTGTCTTTGACAGTGTCCTTCAGGCGGGGACTGAGGTGACAGGAGTGGAATTACTTGAAGCAGATAAAGTGTTATCAATCAAATAGCAAACTGCAAGAGGAACCCAACTGGTGTTTTTTTGTGGAAGATTCTGATTTTTTATTTCACGAGACTCAAGGCTGAGAGGTGCTTCCTGGTGTCCTTAGGTGGTGTGAGTGTTTCTTGGCTGTGGCTCAGCCTGGCTGTTTATTATGCATGTGTTGTTTTGCAAATGTGGAACAAATGAAGCCGAGATATCAAATTAATACTGCGATCTGTTTTTCTGTTTTGTTGCCATAACAATCTGTGGCTCTTGAAGCACAGAGAAAATTAGAATTGTATTAAAGGTGTTTACACCGTGTACACACCATTCTGCATTATTATTTATTCTATAATAGGTGTATTTAGCATTTGCTTAAAGAGGGTTAGCTGCAACTGCTTTTTGCCTTACGGCTTTTCTGCCCAGCCTTGCACCCTGGCTTTGCTTTTGACCTTGACTTTTCCTATAGTCTGAGCAGGGAGGAAGCAGGAGCTACACAAACTCCTGAGTCCTTACATGTTTCCCTCCCCTTTAAAGTCAAGTCTCCTGGTCAGACACAAAACAGGACCCAGAGTAAGTTTTCCTCCTCTCTTTGTCTCATTCCTGACTTTTAAACCTTTTGGGAGGGGTGAAGAAAGGAAAATTAGCCTAATGTGTGGCCTCAGAAAGAAGGGAGTGGAAGTCAGGGGGCCAAAGAAGAAACAGGGTGATGAGTCCCATTCTTGCCCTCAGCTTACTCTACGCCCAATGTCCAGCGCGTGGCTGCACCCACCACAAAGGAGATACCTTTACCCACGTGAATGCCTACGAGACTGGTGCTGAAAGGTCTTTGGAGGTGGGGCTGTTCCTGCTGTTCCTCACCTTCCGCTTCCTAGAAGGAAGCTGGGCTCGCCTAAGAAACTCAAGCCCTTCCCTCAGTGGCTGTTCGGCCCATTGTGGTGGCTGACCTAAAAAGTCTCCTTGCAGCAAAGGAAAATAAATTGAAAGAGGTGTGTCTCTTTGAGTTATGCCACATTTGGAGTGCCTGTGGTTCCTGATAAAACTGAAGGAACAAGGGTGCGTCTGACCCTCCTCAGGAGAATGTGGGGGTGACCTGTGCCGCTTTTTGTCTTCGCCAGCGCACAACATGGGGGGATTCCCCACCAGTGAGTCTGTGCACAGTGATCAGAGCCACAGGGTCCCTGCAGGAGAAGAGATTAAATGAAGTCCTGCTGTTGTCCTTTACTGCTCAAGGGAATTTGAGTCAGGTCTAACGTGCAGGGCAGGATGAAGACCTTTTGTGCAAGTCTCTTTTGGGTCATAATAAATCCAAACCTGGGTTGGTCTCTGGACATTCCAGCAATACAGGCAAAAACAGCTTATCAGACTAAGAAAATTACCCTTTCCTCCAGACCAAAGTTATTTTCTTTCTCAAATTCTTACATACATGTTCATTCTTTTCCCCCGCCCCCAAGAAAGGCTACAGACTACAAAACTGGGTTTGGAGGTCCAGGTTAGGTCGTGAGTGGTCATAGTGTTTATCAGAATAGGCAGCTGCTATGGCTGTGGCGACTTGAATCCCAAGGGAGAAGGGTGAAATGGAAGGGATTTTAACCAGGTGAATGGAGGGAGGGAAGATGCTTGGAAATGGATGGGCTTGCAGGAGGATGGTGGGTGAGAGTATGCTACAGCTGGCCTGCAGTGCTCCTGTAGAGGCTCCTGTGTGGAAGGCTTGGTCCCCAGTGCAGTGTTCAGAGAGGGG
Organism: Pedetes capensis; assembly: GCA_007922755.1. Lineage (NCBI taxonomy): Eukaryota > Metazoa > Chordata > Mammalia > Rodentia > Pedetidae > Pedetes > Pedetes capensis. Next base: position 42,941 of record VMDO01012182.1, on the reverse strand, counting down.
CTTTGAGGAAGTGATTGGATCATGTGGGCTCTCACCTCATCAATGGATTAACCCATTGAATGGATTGTGGGGAGGTGCAGGAACTGGAAGGTGGGGCCTGGCTGGGTGAAGGAGGTTGCTAGAGACTGTGAAGGGTGGCTCTTGCCCCTGGCCACCTCCTCCCTCTGCTTCCTGGCTGCCTTGATGTGAGCAGCCTCCTCCACTATGCTGACTGCTTCCATGCCTTGCTCCCCTCAGGCCCAGAAAAAATGAACAAGGATGCTAGCTGACCAGGGCCTGCAACCTCTGAAAGCCTAAGTCAAAAGCAATCTCTCCTTTTTTTTTTTTTTTTTTTTAGTTGTTTTTCTCAGATATTTTTTCCACAATGACAAAGAAGTGACTAACACAGGTTGGCTCTGGGCAAGTCTTTAGAAAAAGCTATGTGTGTCTTTTAGATCTCCCACATGTCACTGATGAGTCCCTCCACAGAATCCTAGGGCAGAGATGCTTCTAGAACGAGGGCTATGGGAGGCAAAAGGCAAATGTGAGACAAGGTGCAGCCTTCCTCAAACACTGGCTTTTTGCTTTAATGAATAACCTGATTGAAGTGTTTTCTTTTAGTTACTTTCTCTCACTCATAGACATTTCTCAGAGGGCTAAGTAGCTGTAGTTAATTCCTTTGTCTCAGTGGATCTAAATAGCTTATAAAGGGTCATAGCTACTACTTTAGTTTAGTGGCTAATTCTGACTGTAAGGTTTATATTAGTGTTTATATTTTGATGGCAGGCCCTTTACTAAGATGTGAAGGAACTTGTCCAAGTTCCTATCAGAGTCAGTGCCCTTTGGGCGCCATGGTGCACACCTGTAATCCTACCTACTTGGGAGGCTGAGGCAAGCGGACTGCAAGTTGGAGGCCAGAGCAACTTAGAGAGACTGTCTCAAAATCAATGAAGGAGCTGAGGGTGCGGCTCACTGGTAGAGCACTTGCATAACATGTGCGAGGTCATGGGTTCAACCCTCAAGTACTGGGGGGGTGGCACAGAAGTGGCCAGCTGTAGGCATTTTATCATTCTGCTGGTTTAGACATGTGTCTGTGAGTTATTGAGGGCATGCTACCTTTCTCATTACTAAGACAGAATGCCTGACATACACGTAAAAGGAGGAAAGAACGATTTAGCTCTGGTTTGGGACATTTCAGTCCATCATAGCAAAGAAGGCATGGTGAAGTAGCCATGTCACCACAGACAGGAAGCTGACAGAGGGTAAGGGACCTGTGATCAGGACCAGGTATAACCTTCAAAGTCACACCCTCAGTGCCCTCCTTCCTTCAGGTAGACCCCACCTCCAAAAGTTTCCACTAGTTTCCAAAATAGCACCACCAACAGAAGACCAAGCATTCAACACATGAGCCTGGGGTGGACATTCATGTTTAAACTCTGACTGTGTGTACATGTGCTGTGAGAGAAGAGGACCCATGGAGGCTTTGCAGGATTTTATTTGGTTGCATTTCCTTGTGTCCATCCTCATGCTCTGAATGTCTATAATTGAAACACAATCACTTGAGAGCAGGTTGTAGTAACTGGACCTGCAGAAATGTATGCTCTCTACCTTATGTAATATGCGGCAGTTTTATTTATTCCAAATAAATACTATACTCCAAGAATATACAGCTCCTTAGATTCAGCAGATCAAACTCCCCTGTTATACCTCCTCTTAAAAAGAAAATCATGAAAGTTTTTTTTTTTTTTTTTTTTTTTGTACTAGGGAGCTGAATCCAGGGCCTCATGCATACTTTGCACCAGCTTACTAAATCACACACCTGTCTCTAGTCTCAAACTTGCGATCCTCCTGCCTCAGCCTCCCGGGTGGCTGGGATCACAGGTGTGCACCACCGCGATGGCCGAAAGGTGCACAGTTTTATGTGGGGGAAAAGGATATTCTGAAATATTACCAGAGTAGAAGCCGGGCTTGGGTTGCAGGGCTGTGGAAGCCCAGCCTGCCTCTTAACCTCCCTCCTTCCCAGAGTGCTGTGCACATCCCCCGGTGTCCCAGGGTTCCTTGCGGGCCCACAGGAAAGAGGCTTGTGCAGTCCTAAGGGCGGCTCCAGAGCACGTGGGGACACCACCACCTTAGTGGAGGTCGGGTGTCCAGAGCCGCCAAGTTGAGAGGCAGCCCCAGGACCCTGCAGACGAGGGGAGGAAGCTGCCTGTCGCCAGGCGCACTCGGGGCAGAGAGCGGAAAGCAAGGTGAGCCAGTCCCACCGTGCTGGGTCAGGGGAGGAGGAGGCAGGACAGCCGACCTCCTCCTCGAAATGTGCTAGGATGAGCGCTGAAGCTAGAGCTCAAAGGAGAGAGAGAGAGAGAGAGAGAGAGAGAAAGAGAGAGAGAGAGAGAGAGAGTGAGTGAGAGAGAGAGTGTGTGTGTGTGTGTGTGTGTGTGTGTGTGTGTAAGTAAAGGCGACTTGGTTAAGAGACAGTCCAGGGGGCCATGTTTAGACCTCATCACTCGCTGGTAGGGAAGCCAGAATGTGCGCATGCGCTCCATCCGGGTCTCCAGCTCAGGATGTTGCGGCTAGTGTTTGAGGCCAAGGACAGCAGATGCTCTGCCTTGGCACACGCTCGCCCTTCTGCACCGTGCGGGAGGTCCTCAGAGCCTATTTGTTTTCCTAATGTTCCTACAGTGGACTGTGCCCTTCAGTTGCCACCAGGGTCATCCAGGGGTCCCAGGAAGGACCCACACTGGTTGTCCTGAGCCAGGTGCTTCCCACCTGTGTGCTCACACCCAGTTATATTTGAATTTCAGGCAAACACCCAGTCAGCCCACTACCAGGGCTCACTGTATACTGGCTGTGTGGCCTCAGATGGCCCTCACACCCCAACCCAGTCTGCTGGTCTACAAAGTGCAAATAGTCTGTTGACGTCATCGGGTCACTGTGAGGGTTAAACAGGATGATATGTAGACACCCCACGTGTACAGTGCCTGGCACATGGCAGAGGTGCCGTGTGTCACTTTTATTGGGTAGACACAGTTTGGGCAGCTCTTGACCATATCTTCTGACCTCCTTTCAGGCTGTTTGTACCACCTGCTCTGTTTCATTAACATCACCCTTGAAAGATTCGAGCTCCCGGGTGTTATCACTGAACTTTCACCAGAATTGTGCATTTTAGTCTTTTATTTAATTGTGGAATGAAAGGTTTCGGTTTCTAAGTGCAGCTTGTTAGGAAGTGTTGGGGGCAGAGAGCTCCTCCTGGTTGTGGGAATCATAGCAGGTGGCAGGTGCAGGCTGAGAGGAATGAAGTGGAACAAAGCTGGGCACTGTTCTGGGCCCTGCTTCTGGCACAGGGTGGTGGTCTAGTGTCTCCAGCAGTGGCCAGGAGATGCCTGGGTGCTGGAAGCTGGCAGGTAAAGCTCCAGCCAGCACCGAATTTCAGGGTCATACTGCAGCAGATGTCTATTCTTGACTACAGCAATTAGCTTCAAAGTGAAAGTCAGCAGGAAGAGAGGAGGCTTTTCACAGAGGAAGGGAGGTGACTGATGTACATTTGGTAGAGATTTCAGTTGCAAGAGAGGGAAGGTAGCTTAATTAGATGAGCTAATACTACCTGGAGATTTGGCTGATCCAGGTGGGGATAGAAAGAATCATGGCTTAAAGTAGAAAATGTTATTGTGATTTTGATGCAGCTCTTTTGGCATAGGCATGACAAAAAGGAAGGAAAAAGAAATTTTTTTTATTTACAAGTAATGTGAACAACAGACATTGCTGACTCTTGACCCATCCCAAACTTCATCCTTTCTTTCTGAGCAAAGCTCAGAGATGCAGTTAGGCCAAGGAAGGGGTAAGGGATGAAGAGTATGTGTAGTGCTCGAGTGAAGATATTTGAGTGTAATTTGCTGATAATAAAGCAAATATTGAAACTATAATTATTTATAGATTTAGTCATGTCAATATATTCCTGTATCAAGAAGCTATGTTATATAGCTTTGTCTTGATGTGACTGTAGCCATCTTGAATTGTAAGTGCCACGATTGCCTCTGAGTATCTCTGGTTGGTTTCCCCCCATTGCTTCCCATTGCATAAAACCATTAGCATGATAATGTGGAGTTTACTGTCAGGAATGTGCCTGACTGTGATACTTGCTTGAGATAAACCAGGTACATCCTGGCTTGAATGAGGTCATGTTTGTCCTGACTACTTCATAAGACCCTGTCTTCTGACTCAGATTGTGGGGATCTGTTTTGCTGCCATCCAGGACCACAATTTGATCAGTGAGTCCCCAGTAGATTGCACTCTGTGCCACCCTGGATCTGTCTGCCTTATTTTATTTTATTTTTTAGTCTTTTGGTACCTTGAGGTCCTGTCTTCAAACATTAGCACTAGGTTGTTCCAGAACACATATCAAACACAGAGTTCATGGGTGCATGGGGATACGAGTGGAAGTTGACAATCCCCTAGCCAGAATGGAAGAGGGAGAAGGGACTAACATTGTCTCCACTGTACGGCAATCTCAGGCCACTGGGGAGAGGAAGGAAAGGCCACAGGGACAAGGTAGGAACCTTCTAGCTTGCTTAGAGTAGCCACAGGGAGCTCCTTAAGCACCAGCCTCCTGCACCTGCTCCTTGGTGCTGCTCTCCATTCAGGACAGGTCCTCTCCTCTTCCCTCCTGTCCATGCGCTGGCAGCGTGAGCCCAGCCATTCTCCTGACTCTGTTTACCACCCCTTTACTCAGGTCTCCTGGCCCCCACCATCTAAGAGAAGACGAGGATAGATTTGAACCTGACGTGAGCCCAGGTCATTACCCATTCCTTCCCAGGATGCGTTTCTCCTTCTAAATCCTGCGCAGACCTTTGCTACTACTGTGACCGCCTCCTCATCTCCCACACCTTGTGGTCTCTCCTCTTCCCTTATTTTTCGCCTCTGCTGCTGGCATCCTTCACTTTCTGCTTGGTGAAGTCTTGTAGCTGCAGATTCTTTCCCGAGCACTCCCTCACCATGAGAAATGTCCCTTGCCTCCTCTCAGCTCCAAAGTCCCCACTGCTTGTTCATGACTTAACATACTCTGTCAGAATTATATACCTCTCTCCAACTAGTCTGTAATCGTATGGAGACATAGGATCCCAGAATTCCACAGGGAGTCTGCTTCTGCTGGATGCTAGCAAGCACTTATTTGGCACTTACAAATCGTTATGAATCCTTGGGACATAGGTAGGGATTGCAGTTATTATATCCATTTTACAGGTGCAAAAACTGAGGAACTTGCTAAATGTCATACAGCTAATATGTAGCAGATCCATGATTAAACACGGGCAGTGTTCCAAGTCCCTGCTGTTCGCCCCTCTGCTGAGTCACGCCTATGGCTGAGGAGTATCATATGACAGAAAGTTCCAAGGATGAGGGAACAACTGAAGCACTGGGTCAAGCAAAGTTAAATCACTGGGTCTCGCTGGGGAGCGTGGAGACTCCTCCAAGCTTTTCATGTTCCTTCACGTCACGCTATGAATTTCTGTGAGAAGAGGACATTGAAGAACGTTTCTCACACTCTTGGCTGGTAGAGATTGTCTTGGAGTTCGTGTCCATGTCCATGCTGCAATCTGGGAAACATTTTAGACCAGTGTTTCCAAATCCGTGCCACACTGTAAATTGGTACGTTGTCCAGAGGTTGCACTGGACCGAGTTGTATTATGGTTAACTTTTTTCTTTCTCTAGCACTGGGGGTGGAACCCAGGGTCTTGTCCATGCTGGACAAGTGCTCCACCAGTGAGCTGCCCCCCACCTGCCAACTGTGTCACATTCTTTAATGACAGGGTGACCGGCATTTCCTTTCTGGTTTGCTCTAGTCTTTCTCATGTTTTCATCCTAGAGATGGGCCAGTTGGGAATCTTCCCTTCTCTGACACCTGCTCTGCAAAAAGGTAAATGCCAGAGGAAGCAGCCAGGTGGTCACAAACATCGTAGCTGCTGGGGATAAGTCGATAATAGGAACAGAGTGTGCCCAGCCACGATGGAGGAAAAACTGAAGGGGCCACCTCTGGGGTCGGTATGGTCACAGTGGGATGGGAAGGTGCACAGAGCTGGGAACTAGAGGGAGCTCAAGCTGTGGGCGTGGGGCCCAGGAGCTGTTGGTGGCTGGTGACTGCAGTCAGCTCGACAGAGCTTGCTTCTCAGGCTGCAGCCCCAACCCTCATTTCTGCAAGGCTCTATGTCCTAAGCCCCCCCTTTATAAGGCTCGCCAAATTGCTTTCATCCATAGTTTTTAAAGAGGGGAAGTTACTAGGTGGGTCCTCTTTTGTAAACTGGTAAGGATGTGCCCTGGTTGCCAGCTGGGAACGTGACTCTTGAGCACACAGGGCCACTCTGGTCAGCTCTGCCCTGGGTGGAGGTGCTGGTGTGTAGGTGGCTTCGCAGACAGCAACGCCGCTCTCATCCCTCACGCGTGTGATTTTCCCTGGGCCAGAGCCTTTCCTCTAGCACAGGGCCACTGAGTCTCAGCGTGAGCCCAGCCCGTGGCTAGTGCGTGTGGAAGAGCTGTTACTCTCAAGGGCGCCACAGCATGCACCTGCCTGTGGGCACCGCGCTGCCCCATGGTCTCTGTGAGGACAGGGCTTTGCCTGGACCACCAACTGTTTAAAGGGTTTCCCTGAACTTGGCAGAGAGGCTCATTGTGACAAAGTCCCCGAGGCAGGGATGCCGTATGTCTGTCCCCTCCTGTAGCCAACCTGTCTTGTGAACGAATGGGTGAATGTGGGTTATGCCCCACATCTTTGGAAGCTCCAGACAGGCGGGGACACGTGACTAGGATTCAAGCACATTTCCCAGCTGCCTGGAGCTAAGTGGCATCCCAGCAGCTGCGTGGCCCTTTTGCCTGGCTGAGGCTCTCTGTAGCTTAGTTGTGCTGTGCGGCTTGTGGGGTGGTCTGGACCCATCCTGCTCCAGGTTCCAGCTTGCCAGGTCCAGCAGGAGCTGCAGTGGGGACACAGAATGGGGAGTTGACCTGCTTCTCAGGAAGGCCTTAGAATCAGGTGCCTTTATTCGTAGTTTTTAGCGATCTGTGCTCAGTGCTGTGGTCCTTCTGGTCTCTTGGATGTTAAAATTCAATCAAAGGGTAGTCTTTAGATAGGAAGCTTCTGAGAGGGTACCAAATGGAGCTGGAGAGAGAGAGAGTACACCAGGGGAGCCTGACCTCATTGCAGGCTTGTCCTGCTGTTTAGGACTCAGTGGCTAGTCTGAGCCCTCTGTGGCCCCTGGGTTCTCGCTGCATGTTTAGGGCATGCGCAGAAGTGTCCTTATTCCCACTCATGTCCTGGATGTCCGTAGTGGTTCCAGACTTCTGCCAAGAGGCCTCTGGTTTCAACCTCCCACAGCCAGACCTCTCTCCACACGTATTTCCTGAGCTACTGTGCATTTAATAAGGTCCAGTTTTCTCTGTTCCAGCCAGGTTACCCGCCACATTCATCCATTTTCCCACCCACCCACCCTTTTACCTAGTGGCCTTGAATACCGACTGCAGGACAGGCACCATGCAAAGCACTGGGGACGTAGAGGTGGTTGAGACAGTCACCTCCCTCACTGAGCACTCGTTGTGCTCGGGAGACAGACATAAACAGGGACGCTGGGTTGTGTTGCAGACAGATTTGTGGGAGGGCAGCACGGGGCAGAGAGCTGGGGCAGGGGAGAGTGACCCCAGAGATGATGAGCGTTTGTCACCAGGCATTGGTAGTGCTGAGATCCTCTCGGTAACCCTCTGCTAAAATGGTGGCCTTTTATGTTTGTGGTCTGTGTTGTTTTTCTAAATAAAACATAGACCATTAAATAAAACTAGCAAGAGCAGAGTGTTTGGGGGAGGGTGAGGATGGGTCTGGAGAGCTCTTTGCTTAGATACATCTGTGCTTCTGAGCCCCAACTTCTGCTCTTCCCAAGGTCGTCAGAGACCAATTCTGGTTATTGCTGAGGACATTGCTTTACCTCAGGAAAACCTAGAACCAACAAGTTTGTTACAGGCAAATCAGGTGACCTTATCTTTCCTGCTTTGGGAGCAAGCTAGGCTTTCCTTTTAGGAATGAGATGACTAAATGTGGTAAGTACTCAGAGGTAGGAAAGGGTAGCTCCGTGTGAGAAGTCCGTTTCCTTCTCATGAGGAGTTGGTGGTCTTGCTAGTGCGGGGCTGCACTGTGTGGTGTGCTAACGTGGGGGCCTGTTAGTGGATGGTTTCTCCTGAGGGGAAAATGCCCGTGTGGGCCTTGTCGTACAGAGATCTCTGCTGGAAGAGCTGGGGCTTCTGGTTAGACCTCGTCTGCTGTTACCCAGGGTTCCCTGGGGCTGGCTGAGAGGAGACTGTGGAGGTCACAGTCAGACCTTCAGCTGACCGTGGTGACTGCCCCTAATTGAGTGCTTATAATGTGATCAGATCATTTGATAGGTGCTGGTTTAGGTCAGTCCTCCTCCCATAGCCCCATGCACCATTCCTACCCTTATTTTGCTAATGAGGAAATTAAGGCCCAAGGAGGTGACAAGAGGAATTAGTGGGCAAGCTAGCCTGTACACTGGGGCCGTGTGACTCCCCAGAGAGTGCTCCTAAAGCGATTTCTGTGTCTGTCACACCAGCTTCACCACAGAAGCATCATCTGCTGTCCCCATGTGCAGCTTATGTCTTCTGTGCACCTTGAACTGAGACAGGCAACAGTTGTAGCACAGCATGGGTATGGCGTGTGTGTACTGTTTCCTCTTAAAGACATCCTCCTCGCGCCGGCAGGTGGAGGCTGGTGCCTGTCTGCCTTACTGACCCATAGACAGAAGTTCCAGGACATGGCTGCCCTCTCAGAGCAGCCCCTGGTGGAGAATTTGGCTTAAGGCTGCTTCAGCCCAGCCTTAGAGCTGGTCTCCCAGCACGCAGCCCTGCTGTTTTGGAGGTGCGGGGGACCTGGGATTCAGGCTGTAGAGCCAGAGGGGAATTGGCTGGCTTTCATTATGCCTTGTGCTGTGCCCATGATGGTGGACACCTGAGTGACTGACTGGCAAGGGGAGATAGGGACCGGAGGTTCGTGACTGTGTGCGGCCAGCTCATAAGAGCTGAGTCTAATTTCTGCAGACCAGTGCCACCCCCCACCCCAGGCTGCACAGTGCCAGCAAGGGCAGGTGATCCAGGCTCCCTTGATTGGCTGCCTGTTCTTGTCCTCGGCTATCTCTGACCCTCGCTTTCACTAGAAGTTTTTTGGTTTTTGGGTATAACATTTACGAGGAGGAGGTTTGGGGTGGGAGGAGACAGAGTGGAGGAAGAATTCTGGTTTACCAGTGGATTTCCGCTAACCAGGCTTTTTGTCCCTCATTACCAGGGATGAATATAAAGGATTAGGATTAGGATGCTTGTGCCATTTTGCAAGTAGAAATTTAGTTTTTCTTAGACTCAGGCATTAAGCAAGAAAAACAAACCCAGTATTAAACTGCAAAGCGTGAAAAAAGAAATCCAGCAGGCCATCCTGTTCAAACTTACGGCCCATCAGAAAAATTTCAAAAATACTTCTTCAAAGGGGCAAGCAGCAGGCCTCCCATTTAAGTTTTGCAACGGTTACAGGATGTCTTTCTCTCACATACCACTTTGAAATCTTCCCCTTCTCATCTGGAATGATCAAATGCCTTCTCTTGCTGTCTCTCGTTTTGTGGCCCTGAATAGAGCTGCCACTGTTCTCCAGCAGGGTAGGGGTTAGTGGCGCACTACATTCTGGCAGAGTATTGACGCACACCAGCATTATTCCTGGATCTGCCTTTCTCTTTTGTTCCCTTTCTTCTGAGCTAAAGAGATCACATTCAGAAAGGCAGCTGGGTTTTCTAGGTTCGGATGGACTCTGCATACTTGGATAGTGGTGAAGGGGTTGCTCTGTTTGGCCTCTCACAGTGCTTGGGTAGAGAGTTGCTATGATCACCCGGACGGGGTGTTTTTGTCTTTGGATAACTCTTGCTAAAGTGCACTCGGAAGAACTTCCCCCCACTCCATTTTGTTTCGAAAGTCAATTTATTGAATATTAAGTCATAAAGCCAGTGATATAACTTTAATGAAAAATATCCTGTATCACTCAAGACTTAAAAGAACAAAAATACTCCTTAGAAACACTGCCTTGAAAAATAATCACATTAACTTTACACACAACAAGAGTCCTTTCTTAAGCTTTATTTAAGAAATCGAGTACTATATAGTTCAATATATATAAGACACATCCAATATTGTGTTCCTGATAGCAAGTGCATAGATTTTGTTAAGATATCATTTTTCACTCGATATAAACGTTTCATGGTCACAAGAATATTCTCAGTGATTCTGCCCAAGCATGAGAGGATAAAACAGAACACAGCAAAAATAGTGAACTACAACAGAAATGAAAAACAAAAACAGCAGAACAGTCGATTCCTGATAAGTGAATAAGCTGATTGTTTGGTCACAATGTTTTATTCACTTATCAGGAACGATTCACAGTACGTTTACGTCTACTGTGTTTCCTAGCCTGCTAGCCAAGAATCTGGGCCCACGGATGGCTTGCAACCGCTATGGGCTGGGCAGGCGTGTGGCTTCCATCAGCAAGGAAAAACCGTTGGGTCTGTGGCTTCCCAACGTGGTATGTGCATGGCAAATAGACCTTGCTCACACTGCAATGATGTTGTATAAAATCAAAATTATAAGAAGTATGACTTTAAGCGGGGACCAACTTTAGAGTCCTAAGTCCTTAGAGGAGCTAGCATTTTCATCCTCCTCTTTGGAGAAGTATTGTTTTTATTGTTTTTCCAAAACCAACCAAAGTTGGCTTTGTCTTTCCCTTCCTTTGCTTAGCTTGAGTATTTTGCCTTGTGGTTATACCTACGTACGTATTTCAAAAATAAACACTTGCATCTCGGAAAGAACTTGATCATCCTCTTTCCCCAGTCTTCCCTCCCTCGTGCCTCCCCTACCCCAGGAAAGAAAGAAACAGAAATCACACCCTTAGCCATCTGTGCCCACTAATGTAAGCAGTGGGCTTTCAGAGACCAACGGTTGGTTGAGGCTATGATGAGATTTAAAATAGAAGTGTTGGCAGAGTTCAGCTCCCATTGGCGCAGGTTTGGAGCTGGCAGAAGTCACTATGACTGAGGTGTTGGACCTGTGGGGGGAGCTGCCTTTCCTCCACCCCACCAGGCGCCTCTTGCTGACCTGATTAAAAAATACAATCATGGGGCCAGAGGGGCAGCTGAAACCAGAGGGCAGAGAGCCTGAGCACCTGCAGGGAGAAATCTCATTGGCACCAGGTGCTGGGTGGCCTGAGGCAGACAGAGCTGTGCGTCTGAAAAGCTGGAAGGAGAGAGAAGACACAGGGAGCAGACATGGATGGAATCTTTTAAGAGCACTTTAAGAGCAGTCAGATTCCTGAGCATAGGAGGGTGGAAAAGGAGGCGGGGTGGCCTAGGATGTGGAGGGCATGTGAGGGATAGTTCTTCTTGTCCTGATACCTGGGATTGGGCAACAGTGGGAACCTGGCTTCCCCCTGCGTGTTTACCCAGGAGGGAGTGCGGGTGAGTATGGCATTAGGAGCTGTCCTTTGGAAACCGCAGGATCCTATGAGGACCGGAACAGGAGAAGCTCCCTCTCCCCCTCCAGACTGAGCAGAGCTTCCTTTTGAGCACTTGGAAATATTTTTCTTGTCTGTTAGTTTTAATAATTAAAGCTGCTCTTGAATTCAGTTAGCTTGTAGAAATAACTTACTGTTGTATACACACATATTCATTAATGGCAACACATAGACCTAAGTTTAACCCTTTTCACATCTCTTATTCACCAGCTAGGTTTTTCCCCCCTTGGGAGCTGGTGGTCAGTTTCTAAGAAGAGCTCGACTGTAATGTCTTTGGACTTGGGGGCAGACAGAAGAAACCCCAGGCCTGCTGCTGCTTTTCTTCTTAAGGTTGCAGCTGCAGATTTCAGTGACTGTGTGTGTGCGTGTATACATACACACTCACACATACTCATGAAGGAGGGAGGGAAGCGGTCAGAAGAAGTGAAGGGAACCTGTGTGGTCAAAAGACCGTAAAGCGTCTTGGCAAATCCATCTCAGCAGGCAGTTTTTAGGTGAACCATAGGAAAAAATGTATCAGTCTTGGAAGCAGTGGTTAGAATAAGTTGTACGTAAATCAAAGGTGGCTGGTGTGCAGTTTTCTCTTTCCCCAAATCAGATATTCACTTAGGTGGAATCGACTGTATCTTTTTACACAACATATAGGAAAAAAACATATACGTGAAACAGTGAGGTGTGTAGATGCGTCACCAACACAGAATGACTACCAACAATACAACACGCAGAGAGAGACACAAGTATTAGGAAAATGGTTTAATATTGGAGACAGAAGCAAAAAACCGCATCACACAATAACATACATTACAAAAATAAGTTTGACTGTTTCAACTACACGGTTATGTTCACAATGAGGACAGAAGAATCAGAAAAAACTTTGATCTAAACAGCAAAAAAGCAAACCCCTAAAGTTTAACTAATACATTTATCCACTTAAAGTGACTGAGTACTTCTAAATCTAATTACCTTATTGTGTAACTGCACGATACAGAATAAAAAGTGAAACTTACCGCTGTATTTTAAGACAAAATTCTAATGCTAGATATAAGCAAAGGGAAAAAAAGAAACCAAGCCAAAGTTTTTAATTCTCAAAAGAAAAGCAACTTTCTCTCTCTATCAACCAGAAATCAAACTTGAAATCAGTCATTGTCAGGGGGCCCACGAGAGTAAGCCACAAAAATTTCCATTTTTTTTAATCTCCAGTATAAAAAGTTCCACTGGTACAAAATGCATAAGTACAATCAGTTGTAGAAATAGGAAAGCCTGCATTTTTCTCTGTTTTTTTTTTTCTGTTTGTTTTTTGGCTCAAATTCCGTCAAACAACAAAATCCAAATGCATCAATAAAACAGAAACAATACTCAAATGGTCTTACAGTTTCCACTAGGTTGCATTAACTTTGGCTTTTCTCAGACAATATTTAAAAACTATTTCGTAATTCTAAACAAAATATTAATCTACAAACAATTCTCACAGCACAAAAAAACACATACATTTTTTGTATGACATTATTCAAAAAGGTAATGAAACTACAGTTTTTTTTTAAATTTTATTTCTTCTTTTTAATTAGCACTTAAGATAATAAAAACAGAAATGGTAAAATGATTCCAGAGTAGCACAAGCCAAAGAACTATACAACCCCTATGGTGAAAGAAAGATGAACTTGTTACGCCTTTGAGGACTGCCATTTTATCACAATTCTCTATTTGAGTTTAAAAATGACTACTTTCTACGCTTGAGTTTTAAAAAAGCAGTTTTCCTGTGTTTTGTCTTCTGGCACAGGCCCTTTGCACCTTGCAGCTTTTTCTTTTTGATATTAAAAAGATAAAAGGACAGTTTGTCTCTGAGGAAGATATTTTCTAACAATGAAACACGCAAAACAAACAAAAGGACTTTCCCCCTAAATGTACTGTCTTGATTGCCTACAAAATCAGAAACATTCAACTGAAGTCGCCCACCCCAAGACTCCACTCAGTTGCATGCATGTATTTTCTAGGGGAGACATGGGGGGTTGGAGGAAAGGTGGGCAGTCTGCTTCAGTGAAGAAACTAATCAGAGAAATGGGTTCTGAGATTTGTGTCATTGATCAATGAGTAGATTGTGAATGAGATGGTCTAAGGAATTCAAATGGCATTCTCCTTTCGATGTATGTCTACACACCACCATACGATAGATACGTGAGAGACATGTGCGAGCATTCTGTTATTAAGCTGAGTGCTGCAGGAAGTACAAAATAGCCCTCAGAGGGTGAAGGAAGGCCCCGGCAGTAGTAAACACATGTGAGGATAACACAGATCGTTTCATTAGAAGTGCATGTGCTATAAGGAGGAAACGTTTGTTTTTGTTTTTTGCATCATGAGAGGCTAATTCTTTCCATCCCAGGGCTATCACATCCACGCACACGTTAAACCAAACAAGGTGGGTGAGTAGGGAAAGGGAGCTGAGACCAAGAAATTTCCAGGGCCTGCACTCAGGAAGGCTGGAGTTTGTGTTGGGGCTATAGGTATGACGTAGGGTTCAAGACAGCAAGATATCCGCTCACAGAAAACCAAAGTCAGAGTATTATGGCACTTTAGAAAGTGGCAGCGGGAACTGGTGCTAGGTATTTGGTCAGTAACTGTGGTAAAGAACCGAGCTCTGCATACACGATCAGTTCCCTTTAAATGTTTTCAGTTAGAAAGCTAGAAAACCAAAAAGGCAGGGAAAGGACGGTGGGCTTCTCACTCTATAGACACCTTGCTTGGGCAGAGGTATCTCCTGGGGGCAGAGAATCCCAGCACAATGGCTGATTAAATGTTAGGAATATTTGAGAAATAAATGCAGAAGTCCTCAAAAGACTATCCCACCACAAAAGTCATTTAACTGCAAGGCATATGAAAATAGTCTAGACTAGAACATACCACTAAACCTGATCTCAAAAAGCACACAGCATTTTCTTCAGGTTAATTTAGGGGCTGAATCTACCTACTTTTCCCCTCAGAGGGTTTTTCCAATAAGCCCTCTGTGAAGAAGGAGCACAGGACACTGGGGATTCTAATTCCAGCAGCACATTAGGAATTTAAAAAAAGAAAAGAAAAGAAAACAAAACAAAACAAAAACTGGAGATAACCAAAAGTAAAAGAAAAAATGGTGGTATAGGAAAAATTTTAGAGACTATTAAAGTTGTAAAACTAAAGCAAAAGATAATATGGGGGAGAGGGAGCAAATTGGAAATACCCAAAAACAAACTCAAATGATGACAGTATAAAAAGTTACCAACATTCCAGATAGCTCTGGGTAGAAAGGGTTAAAAGTTCAAAACTTTCTCACCTTAGAGGTTTCCATATATTATGAAGAAAATACATTGTGAGGTTGCCTTCACAGCATTGATGTGCAGAGTGGTTAAAAAAGTGAGACATGGGCACTTATACAATGTCTTACAAAAAACATCATAGAGAAATAACAAACAATAACAATTTCAGGCAACAAGACCACAGAATAGCAAGTTAACAAACTTTTTAACCTTTTTTTTTTAAATATTAGGGATTTATACAAAACACATAATAAAATACCCATGTTATCAAATTACTTTTCACAAGAAACACACTGAAGCTCTAGGAAGGAAGTACCTTTGGAATTTGGCACTATATATTTTCACTTTTTTTCTTTAAAAGAAAAAAAAATCACATTTTGCTGAACACAAACACATCTAAATAGTCCACAATAAAAAAAAAATGACATCAATGCTTCACAAGCCAACACAAAACTTATTCTGGAATAGGGTTTTTTTTTTTCCTCACATGAAATTATTTTTAAGCAAACACTTTTTTTTTTTGAAATTCTTTTTTAAGTAAACCAATTCTAAACTTGTCTTATCAACAAATAACATTAAGACCGTAAGACTCATGATGAAACCACAACTTAATTCACAGAAGCACCAACATAACACAGTTTACAGTAACCTTTCTCCTGTACATTGAAACAGTATAAAATATAGGTAATTTCATGTGCATTAAACCATGGATTGTCTAACTGTGAGTCAGTTCAGCAAAAGGTGACACAAATAGGTAGCATTTGCCCTAAAACAGGGTAAATATTTTTCTTATACTAATCTACAAAAAGTGGTTCTATATATATATCTTAATGAGAAAGTGAGCCACCTAAAATGGCCTTATCAAAAAACTTTACACTGCCTGAAAAATGTAAAAACTATTACAGACCTCTAGAGACTTAAAATCAGACAGTTTTTTTCTCAAACTGTTTTTGGAAGTAGTCTGTTAGAAACCAACATTCTGTGTCCCTGGACACATATTGCTATTGTTACCAGTGACCGGGAAGAATGCCAATCCCTGTATAATACTTTCAAGTCTGTTTTATGAAAAGAAAAAAAATATAAGAAAGAAACATTTTTGCCACAGGTTTTTCTTTTCTATAATTTGTCTAATAATTTCAGTCTTGCATGAATGCAGCAATGTTTTTCACATTGACTTCCCAGAATTCATAGCTAGATGAGGTCACATGCAAATTTCAAAGGTCAAACTAGATCAAAGGTCAGTAGGAGAACCAAATATGATGTGAGGTCAGAAAGACATCAGAAACAATGACGGGACGATGAAACTTTTTTTGAGACGCCACAGGGACATGCTAGGCAAACGATGAGCTAACGGGCATGAAGATGTCTAGGGAAAAAACAAGGAAGAGTAAAAAGTTACACAGAATCTATGCAACAGCAACAAAATCACTTTTAAGGGTGCAGGAGAAAAACTAATGCAAATCTTAGGTCTTTAGGGAGTCTGTGAGTCATCCACATAATTTGCATTTCTTACACTCTTTTTCCACAGCACAATGAAACCCCAAGAGAATCCATCTGGAGAGAGTGAGAGGGGATGGATTCTGGGTATTTTGGGGTGAGGGACTGGGAAGGGACGGGGAGAGGGTCCAGTTTCAACAAAGGTGACATATGGGGGAGTCAGACAACCGAACTGTAAACTAGATAATGGAAATTACGAACAAAATAATCAGACAGATACAAACAACGAGAGGATAAAGCATGAACTTCAGGTCTAGGGTTCAACGGTGAAAAAAGCCCATTCCTAGAACAATTCCTCTAGAGACTACTTCAGAAGATTCTAGCTAGACAGAGAACTGCTCTTTAGGTATCCAATAAGTTAACAATAGGCAATAAATAACTTCCATTATTTCTGAGGCAGTAAAAATTTTGTATAAAAATAGAAATGCTTTTTTTACAAATAAAATTTACAGGCCTGTGGCTTTCTTTTATTTATGTATTATTTATGTATTTATTTATTAAATTTATCTTTCAAGAAACATCAAGTATTTTCACTCATTTTTATTTTATTTTTAAACCCTGTAGCTTTAAGAAACAGATCTCTAAATCTTTTTTTACATTAATCCTTTCTAAAAACAAAAATAAAACAATAACAAAATAGACAACCAGTATAATAATCTGACCAGTAAGTGTCATGTTTCTTTGAACCCTAAAATAAAACCCTACTTATTAAAACAAACCGATGTAGTGGAAAGACGTTTTGTGTTGTTTTAAGTGCTTCTGGCTTCTCCCTCTGCCAGGCCACCACGTTAACTCTAAACGCTGGGGGCCTCCCGAGGGGTGGGCGCGGACTAGGAGGGGTGAGTTCTCCAGGCAGTGCTCTTGGGGCACCAGTGGTTTCAGAGTTAGAATTGCACATTAGCGTTTGTTTGCCTTTTAAATTCTCAAGATGTCATTTATTTGTGTATATGTTTTTCTTTAAAAAAGCAAAAAAAAAAAAAAAACAAAACAAAACAAAAAAAACAAAGGTAAAAGATTCAAATTGCAAAACAAAGGAGAATACAGTGGCACAACTGCAGGAGGAATTTACTCAATAGAAACGAAGTAGCCCAAGTTGTAATTATGGCAAACTGGATAGGGGGTTGGGTGGGGGACATGGAGGCCTTATTGTAAAAAGAACTGTCTCTCTTGGTAAAAGTTGGCAATGTGGTCCTCCTCTGCCTTCCCTGTTGAGAACAGGCTGGCTCTGGGACTTACCCTAAGAAAGCTAAAATAAGAGCAGGGAGCCTCTGGGATTAGGATCAGTAAGGTTTGCTGTCATTTTTGGAGCGCTTCAGCTGCACCTTCAAGCGTTTCATGCCGATCTGAAAGCCATTCATAGCCTGGATTGCAGCTTGTGCAGAGACTGGATTGTCATAGCTAACAAAACCTGGAAAACACAAAGGGGAAGAAGAGAGGGAGTCAAGGTGGACAGGTCGCAGAGCAAAATAGGGGGATCAGGGCTTTCCAGGAGGGCTGTTGTAGTGTAACTGCAAATGCAGACAGGCGCCAGACCTGTGGGGTCAGTTGAGCACTACCGGATTTATAGTGCGCCATGTAGGTACAGGGCATGACTTGGAGACAGCAGTGGAAATGCCCATTGAGAAGCAGGGAAAGAGCTAGCTGGGCTGGTAATTTGGTATGCTGACAAAACCTCTCCCCAAAACTAAAATCTCAGACTCAGTTGGTGAAGTGAATTTAGTCTCTTATCTAGTGCTGTTTTTTATTGTTGTTGTGGTACTGGGGGTGAGAACCCAGGGTCAAGTGCTTACTTTGCAAGCACTCTACCACTATGCTGTACTTCTTGCCCTTTAAAAAAAAAAATTATCACCAGAGAGGGTCTTGCTGCCTCTGGCCTCAAACTTGCTATCTTTCTGCCTGAGCTTCTCTGGGTTCACAGGTATGTGTCACTGTACCCAACTTGTATTTAGTGCTTTCAAATCCAATCTGTTTATGTTTTAAATCCATTAGAACCCTTCTGAAAGAACCCCAGGCAGGCAGATAAGCACTACTCATTTAAGCAGTGGTCTAAATATTCCAGGGCTCAAAGGGTGCCCAGTAGCTCTTAGGTCACAACCAGAGGAGGCCTGAAGGTAGAGGCTGGATAACAATTCATACTGCTAAAGACCTTGACTCTCTTCTATTCTAGTTCTCCAGAGACATAAACAGTCACAGATGGAGCCCATACCTGTTTGGGTATAAGAGGAGTCAATTTGTTAATTAATTGAATCGGAATAATTTACACTTGCTTTTTGACATTTTAAAGTTATTACTGAGACAGCCCCATGGAGAGGCTGGGCCTTACTCTTTCTCTCACGGATTAACAAGCATCTTAACAAATTCCTGGTAACTTCCTCTGTGTCAGTAGCCACCACTAAAACCAGTAGAAGAGCATGCTTTTGAAAAAGGAATGATGCCTCCAGAGGTCCAGAAACAAGACAGTTCTGATCCCGCAGTTCTAACAATGGAAGGTGACATCAAAATAGGGTACAGGCAGAGCTTTAGTTAATGCTGAGGCAAGTGGTGAGCTTACATAGTTCCTACCGACTTTTAGTGTGGAAAGGAAGCTAGGGTTCAGTTCTGAACATTAGCTGTTCTATACTAAGCATCTCCATCTATTCACTATTAAAGTTTAAAGCCAAAGAGAAAATCCCCTTACAAACTAGAGGAGGAAGAAAGGGACACAGACTCCCTTTTTTTTTGTAGTAGTGTTTTTTTGGGGGGAACTGAACCCAGGGCCTCACACACTAGGCAAACATTCTACCACTGAGCTGTGCCCCTATCCCCCTTTTTTTTATTTTTTTCAGAAAGTCTTGCTAAGTTGTGCAGGCTACCTCTGACCCGGAACTCAAGATCCTCCTACCTTAACCTCCTCAGCTGATGGAATTACAGGCGTGTACCTAGGCGCCTAGCTTTGAGGAGAGTTCTCAGCTGATAAACTGGGCACACGGCCGAAAGTAGAGAAGCTTTCACAGGCAGGCTGTACTGCAAAAATGGTTGTTTACATTTATTGGGAATTAGATTTAATACAAATGTAATCTTGAATCCAAGATTTTTATTCTGACTTTACCTTTTCTTTTCCCTTAGGCTTTTCCAAAAGATGATCAAAGAATGGATGTGGGTCAAGAGTGAGAAGGATAACAACGCAGCCAAGAGGTATGAGTGAAAGAACAGGTTATCATTTTAGGACTAGCAATCCAGCAAACAGGGGCCCTGATAGACTAGGGTGGCTCACTGAGAAACCTGGGACACCAAGGCTTTGAATAAAAATTGAAAATATAGGTCCTAATGCTAACACAGCTCCTGTCTGCTGGTTCTCATAGCTATAGCTTGTATTATGAACATATGCGTCGAGGAGTGTGTGGACTGATGTAATGTCTTCTCAAGGGAGTAAGTATCTTCTCAAACCAAACTGTGAAGCACTGTCCCTTTCTAGTCTGCAGATAAGCTAAGAACAATTATTCAGCTACGAAAAAGAGAAAAGCTTGCCCTGAAACCTTGTTCTCGGAGTCCTCCCGAAGATAAACTCACACTCACGCGCACGCCACTTTGTGATCAGCTTACTTTCTACTTCACTTTGGAACCGTTATGAACGGGTTTATACAATCCACAGCAGCAGCAGGAGTGTAATGGGTTCCGGCCTACAGCCTTTCCCCTCGGGTCAAAACAGTGGCCCAAAAGGCTTGACATACTAATTTCCCTAATCACCAAGGCTTAGACCTTCCTGGATGATTGCACAGAAATTAGAAAGATATTACAATAATGGAGTTTGACATTCTCTTTGGATTTATTACCCATTGCCATTCCGCCAAATTAAGTTTGAGGTTTTGGCTATTTGAGAACCACTCTACCTTAGATATGTATAATCCTGTGTGTCTCTTATGGCCCATATCTGTTTTGTTTTGTCTACTGTTAACTGCCTACAACCAACATGAATTACTAAATTGCAGGAGTGATTAAAGCAAGTGCTCTAACTGCACCAGAGCTTGCCAAACACATAATATATGCTCTGAATATTGTGGCCTCTAAACTGCTTGGGGGGCCAAAGTGGTTTTAAAAGTAAAACAGTAAAAGTCCCCTGGGTATAAAAGCATTAGCACATGCCATGAGCTTTCCTTACTTTCTTCTTCTTGCTCTTGTTAGGTGCCGTCGAGTCAGTGTCTGACTCATAGTGACCCTGTATGTTGTTGTTGTTAGGTGCCGTCGAGTCGGTATCCGACTCAGAGCGACCCTCATAGGGTTTTCAATGGCTTACTGTTTCGGGATTGCCTTGGGAGTGGATTGCCAGGCCCTTCTCCCATTTTTGCGGTGCTGGGAATTGAACTCGGGTCCTCAGAGACTGCAGCGCTGCGCTCTACCCACTGAGCTAAATCCCCGCCCCAGTGACCCTGTATACAAAACACTACTGTTGATGCTTCTCTGTTATTCATAGGGTTTTCAATGGTGGATTGATTTTTGGGAATGGGTTGCCAGGTCCTTCTCCCAAGCCTACAGCACCTGGTGTTCCCAGGCGGTTCCCATCCAAGTACTAACCAGGCCCCACCTTACTTAGCTTCTGATATCTGACAGGATCGGATGCTATAGTACTATAGCTGCAGGCCCTTACTTTCTTAGGGAGGAAAAAGTGCCATAAGAGACAAGAGTCCAGACTTGAGGAAGGATGGTATGGCGGTGAGGTGACTGTGTAGCTGTGGTTCCCAGTGTTGCAATGATACCCATATCTTCCTGTGCTCTGAATGCATCATGCCGCCTTTGCCAATCTTACCCACAGTGCTGGCCCTCTAATCTCACCATAATGTGGAGTCCTGTGTAATCACAGGGAGAAGGATGTGGCAACCCACTCCCAAAAAACAATCCACCATGGAAAACCCTGTGAGTGGCAGAGAAGCACTGACATAGTGCTGGGCATGGCACAGTGTTGGGAGTGTTTCTTCTGTTGTGCATAGGGTCACTATGAGTCGGACTCAACTTGACGGCACCTAACAACATGTAATCAAGAAATGTGTTAACTGCTTGTCTGGTGCATATGCCACTGCTGTGGCAGCAGTCCTGCCTCATTTGACTGTGAAAGTGTGTGTGTGCATGCATGTCAAGATACTGAACAGTAAGCCCCCAACACAATGTGTGACCCACACCACAGTGTCTGAGTTGCACAGGGGAAGGAGTTAGTGGCAGAATGTCTGCAGAGACATTCTGTACCATCAGAGATGATACATTGCTGTCTGAGCCACAAACCTATCAGAAAGTTAACAATCTGTATGGCTTGAAGAAATGGCTACTGATCTACGATGAGATGTAATACATAAGACACTTGAACACTGGAGTATAGAACACGACACAATTTAAGTGATTTTCCCAGATCCTAGTTTTCTATAGCCCTTCCCCCACCCCCCTTTTTTTTATTTAACAACTCTGCCCAAACCTGTTTATATGCATCCAGAAAATCAGGAACCACCACCACACAGGAAGGCCCTGTCCTGACTCCTCACTCAGAAACCTGCTGTAATAGTCTAGCTAGGTTCTTTTGCATACCAAAGCACTTGCTCAGATTGGTCTGTTTGTCAATGAAGACTTTAGCAGAGATAACATTTCCAAATGGCATGAACATCTGCAGAATGTCCTGGTCTCCAAACTCCTGTGGAAGGTGGTAAATAAAGAGGTTTGCCCCCTCTGGACCTAAAGAGGAAGAAAAACAATCAGAGTAAGGTATCCCTCAGGTCTGAGTTCCCAGCGCCTCTTCCTAGGAACACTTTAACAGGTCAGCTACGCGTTCTGCCTTCTCTTAACAAGGGGATATATGGACGGAAAAAGGCCAAGGGCTGGCCTGTCTTCAGGAAAGCACTTGTCCTTTCAATTTTTCTAATTTCCAGACAAACACTGGTTATGAATAATAGCTCCCTTTTCACAGAGGGTCTGGGGGGTGTGTCACATGTACTTACTGCACATTAGCACATATCCGAATCTCCTCTTTGTGAGTGTGAAGGTGGCAGTCATGGGCATGATAGGGCCAGAGGATGTAGGCATGGGTTTCTCTTGGGTGGCCATGTAGTATCTTATTTGTAGACTGTCTCTTAAAGAAGACAGTATTCTGTGCATTCTAAGCAAACTGCAGCAATTTAGAATAATGAATATAGCAGTAATGCTGCTCAGATTTCTCATAATCATTCCTAGTTATCCAGCCAGTTTTGATTTGCCAAGTCTCTTAACACACAGTGTAATAACCATCTTTATTAGAAATGAATGGCAATGAGTCAACATGGGGAAAAACGGTAGCAAGAGTCTCAAAACTTTGATAGAAATTATACCACTGGGATCTAGCCTTGGAAATGAGCAGTGGATGTAGAAGCTTCTCAAAGACAAGACTCTTTCCTTCTACCCACCCTTGTCCAGCAAATAGCACAACAAAGAATAGGAAGCTCTTAGCTACACTGGTTCGCTCTCTTTAGTTCTCCATTTCATTCTCCAAACTCTACCCACCTGTACAAAAGCTATTTGAAAGTTAAGGAAGAAGGGAACCCGGATGAGCGAGTGGAGAATAATGGCAGGGTGCCTCTTGGACATGGGGAGGGAAGGGAGCTCACAGAACTGGTGAAGTAATGTGCCCAGCTGGTTCACAGATCTGCAGATGGCTCTCACGGGAGAGGAACCAATCCTTCCTGCCCCATTGTGAAGCTCCAGGCAACAGGCTGCAGTTGGTTTTCTACAGACAGGGGAAGGGTATCTATGTGTATGGGATGAAGAAAAATGAAAGGGGGGATAACATGAATGTTAGAAAACTAAATGGATGAGGGTCTTTGCAAAGAAATGGCTAAGTTTCGTCTTTTCTCAGAAAATAAATTGTCAAAGAAAAAAGTGTCTCAATGAATGGGACTTTTCACAAGAAGACTTCTTGAGCAAACTGAAGCCAGAGGTGTGGTATCTCTTCCTGAGTTAAAAATGTGTCTATTGAACGCTGGGCACAGTGGTGCATGCCTGTCATCCCAGTGGCTTGGGAGGCCGAGGCAGGAGGATCGCAAGTTCGAGACCAGGGGCAGTCTGTGTAACTTAGTAGACCGTGTCTCAAAAAGTAAAAAAATGGGCTGTCGGTGCAGCTCAGTGGTCCAGCACTTGGCAAAGCATGCAAGTGCAAGGCCCTGGGTTCAACCCCCTGCACTGCGCAGAAAAGAAAAAAAAAAAAGTGTCTGTATGCCTACTTTTTGTCCATATGCCAGTGTAAGGGAGGCAGCCTGTGTTTTAAATGGACACAACTATTGCTTACTCAAATCCTTAACTGTTTTCTGGCATTAATATTAATACACGCAAAAACCAAAATACTGGAAATAGATGTCCTGAGTGCCACTATGCCCTGTGTATCCTTAGTAATAGTATGTATACTGGTTTAATCTGTATCACCAGATTTAATGCTCCTTCTGAATAAAAGACCAAATGCACAGATGAGGTGCATGGACCTAACGTGAATTGTGAAGTATGTCTTCTCCTGAGGCCTGAAGAAAAAATACAGCTTCAATGCACAGGTTAGGTGATGGGTACCCCTGAGTCATCCTGGGACTCCAAAATGCTGCACATTCTGAGTGTATCCAGGTGACAGGGAGAGAGGGAGAGAGCGAATGTGTATGTGTAGGCGTTCTCCACAAAAGTGCCGAAACCACCAAACAAGAGGAGGCTTTGACTTTTGCTCATCATTTTCCCAGGGAGAAATGTCAACAGCATCTCCTGATTGCTTCCTCATCCAATGTCCCATTTTTTCATCACCAAGAAACAGTTTGATTTTTCACACCCCCAATTTTTTAACATTAAGATGAGAAAAAGGTAATTTCACCTGGGAAATCTCCCTTGTATGCCACTGAGCTGGCTAAAGCAACACAACAGAAACCCCAACAAAAATTTTTTGAGGATTTCACCCGAGTCAATCTTTTCTCCATTTCTAAAAGTAACAGAAAACCATCCCCAAATCACGTTTTTGTCCGGTTTCTCCCAGCACATGTCATTTTAATTTGGGAAAGTTCTCTTTCTTACATTGCTGGCCCCAGCTGGTTGGGAGGTTTGTGATTTGTATTTCTCACAGTGCATGGGATGGAGCGTAAAATGCTGGGGGTGCCTGCAGGAACAAAGCTGCCCCAGACCCCTTGTGCCCACTGGCTGCTTGGTGGCTTCCTAGAGGCCCTGAATACTTGTGAATGACTTGCCTCCTGCCAATGAAGGCACATGGGATGTTGTGAGAGTGGCCAGAGGACATTTAGGAATAGCAAGAAAGGTGGTGAGCCTACTTGCATTTAGATATGTAAGGATGCCAGAACCCTACTGGAATGTTTCTGGCAGAAAAGTTAGCTGGGAAAAAAATCTTAACAACCACTTCTTTGCAAAGCTAGACTGCCTAATTTTCCTGTAGGGGTTTAACATACCAGGGTACACCACTACAGGTCTGTGAACCAGCCGTGCATGTTAGTTCACCATTTCTGTGAGCTCCCTTCCCTCCCAGCATCCAAGGGGCACCCTGCCCTCATTTGGGTTCCCTCATTTGGGCTCCCTCATTTGGGTTCCCTTTTTCCTTATGTTAACTTTCAAATAGGTTTTGTACAGGTAGATATAGAGTTTGGAGAATGAAATGGAAAACTAAAGAGAGCCAACCAGAGTAGCTCAGAGCTTCCCATTCTGTGTTTGTTGTGCTATTTGCTGGACAAGGATGGGTAGAAGGGAAGAGCTTGGCTGAGTTCAGTCTCTGAGAAGCTTCCACATCCATTCAAGTTGCCTTCCAGTTCTCTCGACTAAAGGATAAAACTGTGGAGTAGGAAATACAAAAATCTCATTAGTATTAGAGTTTATTGTTTTCCCTTCTCCTGGTGTATTGTGTCTTTTCAATTACATTTTATATAAAGTAATGACAGGTATATAGGTATATATAGGTATACATAGGTATATATAGGTATATATAGGTAATGACATCAATTAAACTGGTGACACGCCCTAATCGGAACATAGCCAGTGACATCATGTCACTAAGACCCCTATCCTGTTTAAAGAAGTGTGGGTATTTTTTTTTGTTGGAGTGGCTTCATGTTTTAGTTTAAACCTTTGTGAAAGTGTCTTCTTGGCCATTGGGTGAGCAATTGCTCAGAATCAGCATATGCAAGGTGAATGTGAATACATCAGTTGGGTCTGTTAGACCCTATGCTACTAGTTAAGTATTTCTTCAGCTATAACACCTGGGTGAGACGATGATCAAAACAGAGGCAGGAGAAAGTGAGAGATGATGAAAAACAAAACCCAACAAACTGGTACCACCACCAACCCCAAAAACCCTAAGCCATGCTACTTACAGTCCACATACCTAAATCAAAATAATTAGGAATTATTGGCAATAGTTATTTTGACCTATTTTATAAATCCCCACAACTTGAGGCAACTTATAGGGCAGTGGGCTGGGGTGAAGCAATTCAGAAAAACGCTTTTTCACAGCCCAGACTTTATCCTTAAACCAAGGAGCTGCGAGTCTTTTGGTGGCAGACATTTCTTGGTAACACAGGGGTGCAGTTTGCTGTTAGGCTGTGCTGCCCCGTGGAGAGATGGCGAACATTCTCTGTACCACGGTGGGTGGGAACTGGCTTGAGGTCTCTGTCTGAGGATCTTTATCTTACAGGGATCCTTTCTACTGCCCTTTTCGGTCATTGTGGAAGTCAGACCCCAAAGAGACCAAATACACACAGGCTTTTCGGGTGAGACCTGTGGTGTTTGTGATGTGGGGTCCCTTTCACATGTCTGGTAAACCACAGGTGTCTCAACACTTGTGCTTTTTATTTTTATTTTTTTGGTGGTAGTTGGGGTTGAACCCAGGGCCTTGCGCTTGCATGCTTTGCAAGTGCTGTACAACTGAGCTGTACCCCCAGCCTCTTTTTTCAGTTTATGAGACAGGGTCTCACTAAATTACACAGACTGCCTCTGGTCTCAAACTTGCAGTCCTCCTGCCTCCGCCTCCTGAGCCACTGGGATTACAGGCGTGTGCCACCACGCCCAGCTCAGTTGCTCATATTTTAAAAACCTATAATAACAGTCACAGATGAGAATAAAAAGAAAGTTGATATAAGAATAGCTTAAGAGTTTCATATGTCTTTCATTTTGAATGAGCTCTGTTATTTATCAAAGAAAAAAAAAACCTTTGCCTTTTTTAAAAAAATGAGTATTTTCAAGTTGTGTCACCTTAAAACTACAACTTTGCAAAGTAAAACTATTCTCCTTATAGAACACCATGTTTGAAGGCAGTATTCAGACTAAAGCACTTTGGAATTTTGGGGAGAAGGCAAAAGAGAAAGGAAAGAAATTAATTTTCTTTATTACTTCCCAATTCTAGCTTTTCCCACATTCTAACCAAACAGGTCAGAAAGAAGGGTTGCTGATTGCTTTAAAGCAACTTCAATTAAGGAAGAAATCAAAAGGAAGAACGGTAGACCATCCTTATTTGGACTAGGTCATTAACCATTTTATCATTAGTTTTAATTTATTCTTAGCATTAACTTCCTGACGTTTATTTGCCTTACTGGCACAGACATAAGGCAATTACTTCCTTGCTTGATTCCCCAGAAGACCCTCCATTAAACAAAGCCCAAATCAATCATAACCATGGATTTCACCCTTACTCTGGGAACCTTCACCTGTTCGGAGGCAGCCACATAATCACAGAGTGCCTCGACTCCCTGGAACCTGGGGAGCGGAGGAGAGCAGTGCCTCACCCACACCAGCCTGTACCGATTCACCCCCTTTTACTGCCAAGGACTTTATGCGTAAGGGGAGAGATGGACAGTCCATGCCGATTTGCAAGAGGGCAGTTCCTGGAAGATGTTGATGGCAGCAACTAATAAGTAATTGCTTATGAGCCCACAGCGGATGAGACCTTCATCTTAAAAGATGGGGGAAAATATAGAAGATAAATATAAGATGACCAGAAGACTGGAGGAAATGGCTTATACTGGTCAGCTTGTTTCTTTTTAATAAAATACTAGAAATTTAACAGTTGATTACTCTTTTGACATTGTTCCAAATTTAGCTTTTTTTGTTTTGGTGGTACAGGAGGGGTTGACCCTAGGTGCTTGTGCTAGGCAAGCACTCTACAACTGTGCTACACCCCTAGCCCCTGCCTTTTTTGATTTTTATTTAGAGGCAGGGTCTCACTAAGCTGCACAGGCTGCCTCTGGCCCCAAACCTGCAATGCTCCTGCCTCAGCCTCTCAAGTCCCTGGGCTCACAGGTGTGCAGCACTGCACCCAGCGTTACTTTGGCATCTTCTAAGTGTGCTCTGAGTGCACATGCAGGCCTGGCCCGGCTGGGGGTCCAGGCAGGCACCTACCTTCCTTCTGGCTGCCTGCAGCACTCTGCTGTTGCAGCAGGCTCTGGCTGTACAGAGTGGGCAGCGCGGCTGCCGCGTACTGCTGAATTCCTGAGTAGGCCTGGGTGAGGGCGTCCATGGTGCCAGCCGTGCCATTCGTCAAGCCTGTGGCGCCAAGTCCTCCATTCAGAGCCGCCATACCTGAGAGCATTTGAGCAACTTTACAAAAAACCCAACAATAGAGAAGAGAAATAGCACTTATTCATTAGTGCTTTCCAAAGGAAGTTAGAGAATCATTTGACACAAGCACAACAGCAAGTGCATGCAGCTAGCACACCAATTAAACCAACAGAAAGCCAAAAACAAACCATGAAGAAATAAATCACAGTCATGGGGAAAAAAGACCTAAGCAATGGTCACCCTCACTCCCTAGGCTGGTGATCAGAATGCCCTGAGGTACTACGGTTAGACAGTACATCTTAATCCCATGCAGTGTGCTACTGGCAAGTACCATTGTTATCATTTTGAAAGAAATGCCGTCTGCTTCTTACAGTGTAGAAGCATGTAAAAAAAACAGTAGTGGCAGAGGCCTGGAACATCTGTACACTGAATCCATTTACTGGGCTCTTCAGGAGCCATGGATGGCTCAAGGGGTTGAGGAAGCAAGGATAAAATAAAACTTTTTTCCTTTAAGCTGTGTGATGAGGAAATGGCAAAGCAGACAGGTCCTGTGTTCTATACACCAGCGAGACAACAGTGCCCTTAATGGGCTTTGCTGAACAGTTGAAGGATGTTGTCAGGACCAGGACCTCAGGAATAAATATAGCCTCGCTGAGTTAGAACTGAGGAGCGGGAGGAAACTTGGACTCTTTCCATAATGACTGCAGAGAACTCAAGCCACCTATTCCACATTAAAGGTACCTACACACCCCCAACTATTTATTAGTGCTCAGGTAACTGGGGTTTCTGCCAACAAAAGAACTTCATGTCATGTTTTCCAGCCACCTGAAGTGACATCATGTCTATAAGCTGGATCTTGGCTGACAGGAACTAGATGCTGACCACTTGCTCTTTTGATTTTGTTCTTGTATCCTGGCTGTCCTGTTCTGGTTGCTGACTGTGTCACACTTTCCTTGAGCACTGAGTCAAAACAAGCAATACTTCATAAACTGCTAACTTCCACATGAACTCAGGAAATAGAAGTGGTGACATCACAATTGCCTTTGGCTCCCTCTATGATTAAAAAGATTTCAAAAACTCTATTTCTGAGAAAAATATCCTGAAAACATTCATGAAAATCTTGATGAGATTAGAGTTACTGATGATTACAGATACCAAATAGCAAGGATGACTGGAAAAAATTGGTAAGAAGTCTAATGAGAATAGACGACAGCTAAGATAAGGATGCTTGCAAATTATATGGAGGAATCAAAGAGCAGAATCACCTTGACACTCCTATCAGTGTTACTGCTTGCCATCCACAGGAAACAGAGGGAGGGAATGTCCTATTTATGCCACACGTGCTTCTGCTATTTTGCCAACTTCATCTCTTAGATTAAAAGGATAACATGCAAGATACCAATGAGACCATGACTTCATGACATAGCGCCTCTGGTCTGGGATTCCTGCTGTGGGGCTGGAGGAGACAGAAGTGGGCCTTGGGGAGTGATGTGGAGTACGCCGTCCTCACAGAGGGTTGGGGATGGTGGTGAAGTGCATTTGAAGGGCTTAAGGATGGAGTAACGGTCACGGAGAAAGGCAGACCCAGCAAGCACAAAGTGAGCTAAGACGTGTTGGCCAGCTGAGGTCCTGCTGGATCTGCTTGAAGTTCTTATTATGAAGAATCAATCTCTCTCTCTCTCTCTCTCTCTGTCCTGCTCTTTCTTTTCTAGTCATGCAAATAAGCACTGTTAACTCTGAAATAGTATGTCCTCCTAAATACTCGCAATGATCCCTCAGACACCAATTAATCACAGTTTACCTCACTGCCTTGCTTCTTCCTGTCCGTCTCTGGAATTATTATGGTTGCCAAAGGGCTGGGGAGTAATTTCTTTCCCCCTGTGGTCTCATTTCATCTTTACTTCCCAGTGTTTGTGTGATACAAACAAACCTCCCTGTTTCTTTTCTCAGGGAGAGGAGGGTATAAAATGACCAGGGAGGGGGCTGTGCACCTCTGAGAGGTTCTCTCAGCTCGCTTTTGTTAGCTGTGAGCAGGTGCAGTGGATACAGATGATCAAGTCATGGGCTCAGCTCTTTGGAACTCAAAGTCTTGTGTGGGAGGAAATTGTGGCGGGAAAGTGAGCAGACCGGCCACTCCGCCCTGAGGTGCAGGGTTCTCGGTGTGTGCGGCAGCCCTCGGAGCTCTGGGTAGCAGGGCTGCTGCCTGACAAGGGTGGGCTGGTGGCCGGAGTCGCTTTGGCACTCCCTGGCATGGGCAGATTGCCCCATCTGCACAGCAGCTTGTCAGATGAGGGCCTCCTAGTTCTCACACCTCATGGTGTAAACCTCAGCAGTGCCTTCCTCTGTACCTGGCCTTTCCAGGGGGAGAGACACACAGGTGGTGTCTCACTGCAGTGGTCGCCTGGATCCCTAGCCCCCTTCCCTCTGGTATGTGGCCTTTTTTACTGTCTAGGTCCAGAGGATTATCTTTTACTTTAAATGATTTTCCCTGTTTTGTCAATGTTTTTTCCTTTTTAAAGCGGAAACAGAATGCACGTCATGCTCCTGAAATATGGGAAGGAAGTGTCAGGACTAAATAGAGTCCTTATGAGGCTTGCCATTCTAGCAAGTGACACAGCTACGTCCTCCATCCTTCCTGGACATTCCTCACAGTGGTTGTCTGTGTTTGTGAAAATGTGCTTTCTAAAGGTGTGGTGTGTGGAAGACAGTCGTGGCTGGCTTTATCCACCTGGGGTACATCAGGGAGGTGGCAGGAGAGGCACCAAGCAGATAAGGGTAAACGCCAAAGATGTAGGGGGGAATTATCAGAGACCTGTGCGGATAATAGCTTATCTTCTCCAGCCTAGGGCTTTCCTCCTCTGTGGCATACCATCTTTAAAAACAGAAAATAAGGGTAAAAAAATCTAACAAGTAAAAATGCTCTGAGAATATGTTATCCCCAAACTATCTTGGAAAATCTGGGTGAGGTGTTTGCCAAGTCCAGGGTAGAATAGGTAGCTGGATTACATAGTAACATTTGAAGAACCATGACAGGAAGATTTCAACTTTGGAGAGTAATTCCTGTAAATTAAGTAATGTTACTCTTCATTACATAATCATTGTACCAAAGATAACACTTGTCAGCTCAGCTGTTGGTACCTTTAGAAGCAGATGTTTGAAGAAAGTTAAGTTGAATAAGATGCCTCCACTTAAAAGAATAGGGCTTTTTCTTCGAAAATGCCAAATAGCTCACCAGTTTCCTCCCATTTAATCTAGAGCCTCACACGTGTTATTTGGATGAGGAGGGTTGGAAGAAAATGACAGGCATGGCGATCCTCTGCGAGGGGGGCCTCGATAACTGGTCTGATGATGCAGCTGGTGTACAGCTTCACAACTAAGTCCTTGACACTTAATTCCTCTGTAGAGGTCCCGACTGACAGATTACTGAGTGAGTCTGCTTAATGATACAGACACATCATATAAAGGAGCAGGACACTCCTTGTGGCTAGTATGGAGGTGGTACTGGAAAGGAGGAGCAGAGGTAGTGTACCACAGGCAGACTGCATTTATTTGCTAGCCACTGTTAGCTTGGATACCAAAGGAGGAGAAAAGTGAGGAATGTATTAGCGTGTTTTCATAGGTTTGGAACTATTTATTGGGACAAGTTTTCCACTGTATTGTTGTTGTTAGGTGCTGTTGAGTCGGTATCCAACTCATAGTGACCCTCACAGGGTTTTCAATGGCTGACTGTTTCGGGATTGCCTTGGGAGTGGATTGCCAGGTCCTTCTCCCATTTTTGCAGTGCTGGGAATTGAACTCGGGACCTCAGAGACTGCAGTGCAGTGCTCTACCAACTGAGCTAAATCCCAGCCCGACTTCCACTGTATAGATCAGGTATATCCTTTTAACCTACAAGCCAGTAAGTGAGAACCTAAGTATAAAATGTCTGGAACCAGGGTAGATGAATATGAATATAATGGCACTTCAATGCATGCCTTCAGTGTATGTTAATATGGTCACAAATGTATGTGGCTTTGTGTGCTTGTGTATGTATCCAACTGCACATCTTTACAAATTCCAAGAATACAGATTAAAACAGCGATTCCACAGTGCAAACAGTGCTGTGCTACAATCACATTCCCAAAGCCTCTTGTCTTTCCTTTATGTAAAATACCTCCGTGAGCACTTTTCACCAGGCATCTGTGGCTCATCATAATTCAAACAATCGTAATTGAAAGCACTATATGGTGAGCCACTTGGAATCATTATACAATTTACACAAAGAATAGTAAGGTTGCCACCTGGCTTCCTTTTAAACACACCAAACCAGGTGCAGACTTTTGGGCGGACATATCTGCATTTTCTTCCGGTTGGCTCAGATATTAATATCCAGAACATGTCCAGAGAACTCTCGTATAATCCAGAGGTAAAAGTCCTGAATTGCCCACACTCCTTCTGGCCTTGCTGATTCTGGCTTTATCTGTAGAACGCTGTACTCTTTTCAGTCTCTCCATTCAGTAATGTATGAGGGAAGGAAAAGGCTATAAAGCATTTTAACTTAGCCACTGATCTATTGACCAAAAACTCCCCTTCTTTAAGGAGGGGTGGGGCCCTGTGACAGGGAAGAGGGTCAAATCTAGGCTAGCATGAGTCATCTCCCTACTTTTTTGCTGACTCTCTTGTTTATGGAAAAAAGTTGGCTCTACTCAGAAAATCAGAATAGTGCCAACTGGTAATGGTTGCTGGGATAGAGTGGGGTAGGAAAGAGCAGTGATATGGAAGTGTGGTCAGCTGTTTTTGGAGCTAACTGTCCAGGTAGTTGTTTCTTGATTGGCTTGAGAATTATGCAGTACAGTAGGTAGCCTCATCAGTCATTTCTGTTGAGGAAGAAGGATGGGAGAGGCCACTCTACTCTAGAAGGTTCCCCCGATATTTAATTTGAGACAAGTAGCAAATATTAGTTCTAAGTCAATGTTGAAATTGTAAAAGAGCTTTGTACTAGTAACACTTATCAAATGAAAACGAATGTATTTCTGTATGGTTTTTTTTTTTTGGCTTAATTAAACATGTTTCCTCTTTCTTACTGACTGGTAGGAGCTGTATGAAACAGAAGCATCCTTGCCTAATTTCCCACAAACTATACATAATTCCCTTGACCCAATGACAAAGGATTAAAATAAATAAAACAATTTGAACCTATTGTCCTTGCCAGAGCAAACATTGTGTAACATAAGACCCCACACAAGAACTACTATGATTTCTTTGCCATTCAACCAAGTCCCCCTTGGGTCCTCATGATAAGGATGGGAAAAGCCCAGCAACATACAACAGAGGAGGGTGGAGAGGAGCAGGACACAGACGCGAGGACACAACAGTCATGAGCACGTGCTGAGGAGGACAACCATTCCCACTGGCCTGTTACTCTGCAGACCAAGGACAGGCAGGCGATCAAATCAAAGTCCTTGTTTGAGGGGAACTAGGTCCTGGGGCAAGAGAAGCAGCATGAGGGACGTGGACGAGCACACACGTCCTCAGCCTAGGTGGAGGACAAGTGGGCTGGCGCTTCCGCAGGACAGGGTCAGAGAGAGAGGACGTGTACCAGAAACAGGAGTCAAGGCCATGGGGCTCCTAAGTGGCTGCTGCAAAACGTAAAGGCTAGAGGCAGTTTTAACTGGAACAAAATGCTGTGGCTGTCACACGGTTATGAGGTCATGTACTATATGCTAACTAAGAGCCATCAAATTGGAAGGAAAACTTTTTTTTTCCTTTATGGTCAGATAAAACTCAGTCCATGTTTTTATTTGGCTTTTCCAGAGCATCTGAATGAAAGGACTTAATAAAATCTGAAAACTTCCTATTTCTAAACATATGATTTATTTCCTTATAGGATTATACAAGCTAATCTTTATGTGAAGTTTAGATTTTTTTTGACCAAGTAAATTGCAAGGTAATTATTTTGAGCTTTTAAATATAAATTATTGAGGTTTTGGCTTTTGAAAAACTCGTATGACCTGATCATGCTTTAAACACCATTTAATGCTTATTGAATCATGGCTTATGGTAGGGCATATGGCAAGGAGCCCTTTATTAAAATTTTAAATGGGAAAGTGTTAGGTTGCCTGGGCTGTGTGGTAGGTAACTGGGTCCCAAACTCAGAAGCTCTGCTGGCTATTGTGGGCCTCCTAGGCTTGGCTACTCTTAGGCAACCAGGGTGACCAAACAGAGGGAGAGGCTAATTTGGCATCCTCTCTGTGGGCTGAGAATCACTTTCCCCAGTGCAGGAGCCCATGCCAAGCACAAGGCTGAAACATGACTTATCTTTGGGCCTTGGGTACTGTTCCCCACATGTATCTCAAATGACATGGACAGATCAGGTCAGCTGTGCGGGACAGACACTAGAGTTCTTCTGAGAGTCTGTGTGTTTCAAAACCAAGTGCACTTTGATAAGCAATCTGCCTCAAAACCTTCTTCACCCACCAGAGTAAAATGAGGCCCCTTTACATAGTCACTGCTGTGGAGGGACTCAGGCCTCTAGGTGATTAATAAAGATTCTGGCTGGTGCTCCTTCCAGCAGCACCTTCTACTTGGTTTCATTTCTGATTTCTAAGGCCTTATTTTCCCCCTACACTGTCAAGAATCTTTGCATTTAAGTCTGAGGGCACCTTTAAGATATCTGGTCGAGGATGTTCAGCTTTTAGAAGGAGACTCCGAAGCCCAGAGAGGGAGCAGTGATTTGCCTGAGCTCTTGCAGCAGCGGAGCTAGCAACAGAGCTGGACACACGCTTCCCAACTTCCACTCCATTCATTTCCCCATTATTATATGTCTCATGGCAGAGTGGAAGAAAAGAAAACCCAAACCAGACCAAATTCCTCGAAATCTGAAAATACCTCGTCAACCACAGCAATGCACGAATGAGGACTTACATTATGTACTGAAAAGAACCTGGGGGTGGTACGGGCTTGGGCAGGCTTTGAGATAAAATGAACAGGCACAGCGTTTCCCTACCAAGGCATGTGCTCCTCCATCCCAAGTTTTAGTTCTCCCCATTCCGTATCCTTTTTAGGTCATTTCTGGCCGACCATTTATTGTGGAGAATTTAGGGGAAGGCTGTCCACCAGAGCAGCAAATACTCACTGCTTATGGTACCTGCTAGTGCATTAATATTATTCAGTCCAACAGTGGCTCCAGCCAGTCCTTGCAGAGTCCCAAGAGAGGTCAAGGAATTCATGGCTGCACCAGCAGTAGAGTTGGGGGTTGAAGCAGCCACTAAAAAACAAAGAGGAAAAGGGAGAGAAAACACAAGATGAGTGAAAGCCAACCAGACTGGAAAAGAATCTGTTGTCATCACAGCAGACCAAATGAGTCAAGCATTGCAAGTCTGGGATCCTCCTTTGCATTTCTTTGTGTAAAAGACAAATGAATTTGTACTTATGGCTGTTCCAACAATCAGATTGGATTACTAAAGAGATCATCATGGCGGGCTGGGAATATGGCTCAAGGGTAAAGTGAGTGCTTAGAATGTCCAAGGCCTTGGGTTTGACACCCACAACTGAACACATACACAAAATCATCACAGCTCTGTGTGCTAAGATAGTGAATATGCTCACTGGTGGTTGGTGGGGGAACACTTATGAATGAGAGGCCTCTCATTTTGGGCGATCCTACACCCCCTCTTTAAGAGAGCCTCAGTCCTTTTAGTCTCCTTGTCTTTGGGGCTGAAAAAGTTCTTGAACAAAAAAGAGGTGGAGGTAGGGGAGTAAAAAGGCAATTCTTATTTTTCTTATTGTTTCTGCTTCAGTCTTGACATTTTCCCAGTGAATTTCTGGAGAAAAGGAAAATCATGTACCTTTCTGAGTTTGACAGAAAACTTTAGGACCCAGATGGTAGTGTTAAGAGAGGAGTGATATGAGATAAAACCATTTTAGTACAAACTTCCTCCTCCTATTCCTCTTTTCTAAAAAACAAAAACTGAAAAAAAAAAACCCCAGCTTTACTAGGATATAATTCATATATCATAATATTTATCCCTTTATAATCAATTCAGTGGTTTTCAGTCCATTCAGAGTTATACAATCATCACTATTATTTTAGAGGTGTATGAGTGGGGGTTTTGGGGGATTGAACTCAGGGTGCTCCACCACTGAGCTACTAGCCCCTCTTTTATTATTTTGAGACAAGAATTTTGCTTAGTTACACAGGCTGCTTCTGGTTTCAAACTTCTGATCCTCCTGCCTCAGTCTCCCAAGTCACTGGGATCAGGCAGGGGTCATTGTGCCCAGTTAATTTTCGAGCATTTTTTTATTACTCCCCCACTCCTCACCAAGAAGTGCATACCTATTAGAAATTACTCTCCATTCTCTCATCTCCTTCAACACTGGCAACCACTAATGTACTTTCTGTCTCTATGGATTTGCCTATTTTGGATATTTCATATAAAATGAACCATAAAATATATGCTCTTGTGTGACCATCTTTTTTCACTTAGCATGTTCATCTAGGTTGTGACATGTGTCAATAATTCATTCTTTTTTTACTGCTGAATAATACTCTGTTATATATATAACGTTATATTTTGCTTATCCATTCATCAGTTGTGGACCTTTGGGTTGTTTCTACTTTTGGATACTTTTGGGCTAATATGAATAATGATGACATGAACATCTGGGTATAAGTTTTTATGTAGACATACATTTTTAATTCTTTTGAGTCTATACCCAGGATTAGAATTGCTGGGTCATGTGATGAATCTGTTTAACATTTTGAGAAACTGCTGAATGTTTTCCAAAATGGCTTTTTTCCAAAATTGCTTCCAAAGAGGGTCCCTCTTGCACTTATGATTGCTTCTTTAAATAATACCTGAAGTATCTTAGATTTGTATGGCTTTATAATCTGCAGACCTTTTCCAAATACATTCTTTTACTTTATTATGGTGGTGGAGGTAAAGGTTAAACTTGATTTTGCCCACTGCTGAAAGAGGCGCTTGGTTCATTTCCACCTGTGAAAACCTGAGCCCTTGAACTTCCTTTCCATCTTGGACAACCAGAAACCTCACCCACAGGGCCGGAAGGTTCATGCCCAGCTAGAACTCATTCCTGCACTGCCTTCAGAGACTACACACAACATTGCTTGCTGAGAACCTTGCTTGCAGTGCCCTTTGGATGAGGCCGAATTCCTAAAAAAAATCAATTCCCAGCAGGGCACTAGGATGCTTACATGCTTGTAATCCCAGCAATGCTGAAAGCTAAAACAGGGGTTTTGTGAGTTTGAGGCCAGAGGCAGTCTATACGACTTAGTGAGACCCTGTCTCAAAATGAAATTTGTAAAGAGGGTTTAGGGGCGTGTGACTCTGACAGAACCACTTGCTGGCATGCATGAGGCCCTCAGTATTGAGGGGGAAAAAAAGGAAGGAAAAGAACTCCCCACTCTGTCAACTTTCTCTTCATGTTTGGCATTGGCTTCTGACACCTTAGGATTTTTTTTTTATTTAATTTTCTAAAAGAATATTGTATGCAATGAATTCAATGTTTCTATCTTATATTAAGAAACTTGTCAAACATACAAAAGCAGAGACAGTAACAAAACAAAATCCTGTAGACCCACATTCACATTCTAGAATGTTAAAGAAACAACCCACTCTCTTACTATAAATGTATTTTAAGGAAAACTCTAGACTATCATCTCACGCATACATACTTAAGTAGTGCAGTTCTAACAATTATGGCCACATAGTTAAAAAAATTCTAAAAATATTATTGTCCCTCACAAAATAAGTAATACTTTCTTGGCTTCTCAGTTGGAGAGAGAATTTTGTAAGCTACAGAACAAATTCTTGGAGATTGTGTATAACAGAGAAACTGAGACAGAAAATATGAGATGGTAAGTGATAGGAATAGAACTTTCCAGAACTGATAAAAGAGTAGTAAATAAATAAATAATTACAAACAAGACAAAAAAAAAAAAAAAAAAAGGTAAAACTCCAAACAAAAACCCCAACACATATTCAGGGATCCCAATTAATTCCAAGCAGGGAAAATAAATCCTGAATTGGATGCATTATAGTGAAAAATGCCTATAGCCATATCACTGTGGCCTCTGATTCCACCAGATCTTGGAAGCTAAGCAGGGTTGGACCTTGTTAATACTTGGGTGGGAGACCACCTGGGGACACCAGGTGCTGAATGGCTTGGGAGAAGGAACCAGCAATCCACTCCCCTAAATCAATCAGCCATTGAAAGCCCTATGAACAGCAGAGAAGCACTAATAATAGTGTTTCATCTGTTGTATGTAGGGTCACTATGAGTCAGACACTGACTCGATGGCACCTAACAACAACAACATAGTGAAAAATATGGAATACCAAAGAAAAGGAAAAGAGCTTTAAAAATAGCCAGACAGGAAAATATACCCTTAAAGAAAACAGACAACCCAATACTTGACATAGTAATAGAAATGATGGAAGCCAGAGGGCAGTAAAACGTACTGACACAGACAAAGCGTCAATCTAGAATAGCCAACAAAAATTTATTTCATGAACTACTTTAGTAATACCTAATATGCTCTTGAATTTACATATATGTAGCATTTTATATTTTAATTTGTTTATTTCTAGAAGTTTATCAATATGCTTGGTCACTTTAATAACCAGTTGCTTTTCTCACTTTCCAACTCGTTTAAATTTCTGTAAACATATTAACTTTACTTCCTTTCTGTTGTGTTCTAATAATTCCAATGGCTGAGGTCCTGGTGGATCTATGGTGTCTGTCTCTGCTGCTTCTTACTGTTGGTCCTTGGTTTACTGGTGCATTTTGTGATTTTTGATTGCGAGCTTAACTATCTTAGAACAATATTTCTGGGAAGTCTTTGTGGTCTGGGTTTTAGGTGGGTCATTTCAGGGATAATTTACATTTGTTTCTGGAAGGTATTGGAGGAAAGAACAAGCTGGGGACCTCTTTTAATGACTTGAGGATTTCTCATCACTGAGATAAAGTAAAACAGGATTGCCAGTTCATGTGTTGTTGTTGTTGTTGTTAGGTGCCGTCGAGTCGAGTCCGACTCATAGCGCCCCTATGTACAGCAGATCGAAACACTTGCTGTTTCTGTGCCAGGCAAATGATCTTATTTATGTTTAAGCCCATTGTTGCAGACACTGTGTCAATCCATCTGGTGGAGGGTTTTCCTCTTTTGCATTGACCTGCCACTCTTCCAAACATGATGTCCTTCTCCAGGGATTGATCTGTCCTGATTACATGTCCGAA
The DNA here is from genome assembly GCA_007922755.1 of Pedetes capensis. Taxonomy (NCBI): domain Eukaryota; kingdom Metazoa; phylum Chordata; class Mammalia; order Rodentia; family Pedetidae; genus Pedetes; species Pedetes capensis. The sequence goes on along the minus strand of VMDO01012182.1, from coordinate 3,845 downwards.
ATATGTAAGACGCAGTTTGGCCATTTTTGCTTCCGAGGAGCACTCTGGTTGTACTTCTAGGACAGATTTGTTGGTTCTTTTGGCAGTCCATGGTATATTCAATAGACGTCTCCAGCACCACAATTCAAAAGCATCAATTCTTTTGTTCATGTGAGGACTCGCTTATTGTGAAAAATTCTCAGAGGGAAATTCCCCTAACCCTAGGTCACAGTAAATTTTGAGACAAGCACTTCTCTGTATCTTTTTTTTTTTCCCAAGTACTGGGGGTTGAACCCAGAGCCTTGCGCTTACATGCTTGCAAGTGCTGGACCACTGAGCTGCACAATCAGCGCCCCCCCTTTTTTTAACTTTTTCAGACAGGGTCTTGCTAAATTACACAGACTGCCTCTGGTCTTGAACTTGTGATCCTCCTGCCTCTGCCACCCGAGTTGCTGGGACTACAGGTGTGCGCCACCATGCCTGGCTCTGTATTGTTTCTTAAGGGGACTATTTCTTGCTCACCTGACACCAGGGGCCTCAGACTTCCATGGGAATGGTCTCCTCCTAGATACCTCAGGCAGGCTGTGAGCTTCCTTGTATTCCTTATGAACTGGGAGGCTTTGAGAACTGACACTCAAGCTTACCTAATTTGCCCACTCTCCTTAGGGTGAACACCACCTTCAATGTACTCCTTCTCTGGGTTCCCCTTTTTACTCAACCTCCAAGCACTCCAATTTACTAGTTACTGATGCAATTAAAACATAACAATTATTATTGGTTAGCTCTTTTCAGTGGGAGGGTCTTTCTCATAACCCAGCCTACCTAAACTACCAGAAACACTTTGCCCACCTCTGGAATATTCTTCATGGATTAGTTTATGTCGGTCTACATGTAATAGTCCTTACCAGATTGTTATGCTAGTGAGTAAGTGGATAAAAACTATCCCTAATGCACATTTCAGTTCTAAACTAGCCACATGGGCCTGAAAAAACTTCACACAAATTTTACACCAGGCACGCACTTCTAGAATGGCTATACAAGGACCTCTGTGGACCCTCTCCCCAGTGAAACCACCATAACTGGTGAAAAGTATAAAATGAAATCACATCAGAGTCTCTGGAAATGGTCCTAAGTGGACATACAAATGAAATGTTTTCCCCAGGAAAACTTCCCAAAGTTTTATTCCCAAGAATAGAGAGAATCTGTGGCATCTGAACCATAACCCACAACTGGCTCCCTTCCCTGTTATCCTGAAACTGAGTATAATGGAAGCGGTACTCAGGGTTAGTATGGCCAAGAAGACAGGGGTCCCTTTCTCCATAGTTCCAAACCTAGGGCAATGGTTCTGCTTCCAGAGAAGAGTAGCTCCCCACCATTTCTAATACAGCACCCCAGCTGTGTGTTGTAGAAGCTCTATTCTGGGTAAAAAATAACAAAAGTCTCTTCTTTAACCAGCCTCTGTTAATAAGAAAGTACTATCCCCCTTGCCCTCACTCCATCTCACTTATAGGCTGGAGGTTCTAGGCTGGGAAAGGCACACCAAGAAGATTAGGTGTTCCCTGTCACCCTTGCACAGTAAACTTCTTGAAGACCAGAGGTGTCATTCAGAGGAAAGGAGGCTGTTGTCCCTGTCCCAGTTCTGAAGCAGTGACACAGAGGCTCTGTCTTTAGGGTAAGACAGACCGTGAGAATACAGAGTTCCATACTTCTTCTAAGGGGATGGAATTTGTTTGGAACAGAGTATGGGAAAGTTTAAGATTAAGGTGCTATTAAAAACAATGAAAATTTTTCTGGTGAACAGTTAAGAGGCTGAGTTCCTTGACAGCATAGTAGACGAGCTAAAAGTTTAACAGAGATGTAACCAGGGAGACAGCTAAGAAGAGTGTTCCTGGGGTCAGAGCAAGCCTCAAGAGCTAGCTCAAAGATTACCACTACAAAAGGGACTGGCTTGAATAAGATTAGGCTGTGGGGACAATGTACCACACAGGGCCAAAAGCAATAGATCAAAGAACTATAAATTAGTGAAGGCTAACAACTGAGTTTGATCACAGTAGAGACAGATCAGCCAGAAACCTAACAACAATGAGGCAAAAAAGCTATCAGAGAGAGAGACATTTGGAAGAATGACACTGTTAAAAAAGGAAAACTAAGAAAGTCACTCATAGCCTAAGGCTGTGCCTTCTAAGGAACAGAGGCATACTGCAGGGGAATGGACTTAATCAAACCCGTCTTGCTAAGCTGCTAAGCAAATAAGCAAACAAGAAGCCAGTAGGGCAAGATGGGACATGGAGTGAAAGAGGGGGATCTGTATCCAGAATTGCCACATTATCTAAAATGTTCAGTTGTTACCAAAACCTTGTAGTACATGGAAAGAAACAAAGTGTGATTCATACTCAGGAAAAGAGTACCTTGAGGGGGCCTAGGTATTAGACTTAGCAGACAAAGACATCAAAGCAGTTATTATAAAGATACTCAAAGAACCAAAAGAAATTATGCTTAAAAAATTAAAGAAAGGCATGGCAACAGTGTTTCATCATAAAAAATACCAACAAAAGATGTTGTTGTTAGGTGCTGTTGAGTCGGTATTCCACTCATAGAGACCCTCATAGGGTTTTCAATGGCTGGCAGCCCTCTACCACTGAGCCAAACCTCAGCTCTCAACAAAACATGGAAATTAGAAAAAAAGTAAAATGAAAAATTTGGAGTTGAAAAGTAAGAACTGAAATGAAAAATTCACCATAGGGCTGAATACTAGGTTTCAACTGAGAAGAATGAGTGAACCTGAAGATATACTAACAGATATACATTCTGAAGAACAGGGTTATTGTTGCGTTAGGTCCAACTTATAGTGACCCTTATAGGGTTTTCAATGGGTGCTTGTTTCGAGATTGTTTTTTCCCATTTCTGCAGTGCTGGTGACTGAACTCAGGTCCTCAGAGAGTGTAGAACAAGTACACTACCCACTGAACTAAACCTCAGCCTGAAGAACAGGCAGAAAAAGAAAAATGAGCTGGGTATCAGGGAAATAAGGTGCATCATTAAGCATACTAATATACATGTAACACATGTACCAAAAGGACAGAGAAAAGACCAGAAAAATATTTGAAGAGGTAGTGGCTAATTTCCCAAATATGATGAAACACATTAATCAACATATCTAAGAAAATCAACCTCAAATTAGGATAAACTTCTCCTCTCTCACAGAGATCTATTTATTCCCAGTTATACAATGGTAAAAAATGCTGACAGTCTAGACAAAGAGAAAATCCTAAAAGGCATCAGGAGAAAAAAGGACTCCTCATGTACAAGGGGATACCAATAAGAGTTACAGCTGATTTTTTAGGAGAAACAATGTAATTATTCAGTATACAGTAGGATAGATTCAAAGTGCTAAAAAGAAAACCTATCAACTAAAAATTATATCTAGCAAAATTATCTTCCAAAAATGGAGAAATACATTCCTAGATGAACAAAAAAACCTGACAAAATTCATTACTATCAGATCTGCCTTACAAGAAATAATGAAGTTCTTTAGGATGAGGGTAAGTGACCCCAGACAGCAGTATGAAGGAACACATACATACCCAAATAAAAGTAATTATGTCATTATAAAAGTATAATTGGGTTCTTTCCTTTTAACTAAACATGAGTTGATGAAAAAAATGTAATTGCATTGTTGGGTGTGTAACATACAGAAATTCTATATGTTGGACAATAACAGCATAGAGGAGGTAGACAGGGGTCAAACTGTATCAGAGCAAGGAAAATCACACCAGGTGGTAACTCAAGTCTGCAGGAAGAAATGAAGAGAACCAGAAACTGTAAAAAAGGTTACAAATGGCCTTTGTAAATGTAAATGTGTACGT